>WOGM01000792.1:0-11308 GCA_015342125.1 Leptinotarsa haldemani | reverse complement strand
CCAGTGTTCCTCTTTGTGGATGATTTCCGCTTGAGTCCACTTGATATTATGTTGATGGGTCCAAACATGCTCTGCTATTCCGGATTTGCTGGTTTCTATTAATTTGTTGTTTCACTTTTTCCACCATCAATTGTTTGAGAGAGATTGATTATTTATCCATTCAATGATCTCTATATCACTACTAACATAATTATGCATTATATTTCCACTCGAATAGAAGTTTTTGTGAATTGTGTTGTTCAATATTTTCCCTATTATTATTATTATTAGTATTCTAGTATTATAAGAGTAGGTTTTGTATCTAATTGAACAAATAAGGTTTCGTTAATCTGTTTTTACATATTCTTTCTGATTTTATTCATCACATCATACTCTCGTGGATACCAACTCAGTGTTTATTCTAGATGTATTACTTTTTTTTTCTGTTTCAGTTAGTCCCAGCCATTTTCTTAACGCATGCTTCATATATCTATTTGATTTTCCGCCCAGAAATGTCTGTTATTTACTTTCCATTTCAGATTTTTTTCTTTTCCACCACATTTTCTCTCTGCTTTCCAATATCTCTTCCAATCAATAACAATATATATACGAGTATATTATGTTTTTTTTTCTTGCTACAGTTGTATTTTAGATGATAACCAGTCCTGTACGATCGAAAGCATATCAATTCTCTTTGCTCGATGGTAGTTTTCAGAATTTTTTTTTCCATTGTGGTAAAGGGTGTTTTATATTGAGATATAGAACTTTATGTTGGCAACACTTTTCAACTGACGGCCATTTCGTCAGCTGTCAAGTGATTTATGTTTAGCCTGACGCCTGAACTACGTTTCCAAATTGTGCAAATACATTTTGAAAATCATAGTTTTGCTCGAAATAGGTATCGCGTACCACGTCCACTTTACGATCAACATAATCGTCCATTAGAGCAATTTATTCGACTGGAACGTTTTCGCACCACGTTTACTCCAAATGCTAATACGCATCCACAGAAACGTCGTACAGTGCGTACAGAACAAGTGATTGCTGCTGTAGAGCGTAGCGTAGAGGAAGACCCGAATCAGTCAATCCGCCATAGTGCAGTGGAATTGGATATGTGTCCATTCACTTTATGGAAGGCAAAGATCTTGGTTTGCGTGCTTACAAAATCCAATTCGTGCAAGAATTGAAGCCACACCGCCTCACTATCTAGTAAGGCGGTAGATTCGGTGAATGGTCCAAAATAAGATTGCCGTTGATCCCCATTCTCATAAACGAATTTTGTTCAGCGATGAAGCTCACTTTTGTTTGAATGGATACGTCAAAGTACAAAACTGCCATATTTGATGGCAAACCTCAAGTATATGTTGAGACACCGTTACATCCAGAAAAACTGACTTTTTTGATCTGCTTCATGGGATGGTGAAATCATTGGTTCGTACTTTTCCAAAAACGATGCTGGTCATAACGTTACAGTCAATGGTGACCGGTATAGAGCCATGATTACTGACTTTTTCGTTTCCATCAATTGAACAACTATGATGTGCAGTAGCTGTGGTTTCAACAAGACGTTGCAACTTGTTACACAGCTCATGCCACAATTGATTTATTGAAGGAAACGTTTATTTATTGCATAATTTCACGTTTCGGACCCGTGAATTGGCCTCCTAGGTCCTGCGATTAAACGCCGCTAGACTATTTTCTGTGATAAAATGTGAAGTCGCTAGTCTACACCGATTAGCCCGAAACGATTGACCACTTGGAGGACAACATTAGCCGGGTTATTGCCGATATACGGCCACAAATGTTGGACAATGCAATCAAAAATTGGACTTTTAGATTAGACTACGTCCGAGCCAGCCGTGGCGGTCATATGCCAGAAGTCATATTTGAATTACGTTGTCAGAAGTTTATCTTTCGAATAAAGGTAATTTCGTGTCTATTCAAACATTCATCTTTGTTTCATTCAATTTAAAATTTCAATGCCTGTATAAAAAAACACCCTAGACAAGGTGTTTCAAATTCGAACCTCACCATTGGGATCTCGAAAACTATGAGAGATACGAAGACGGTTGAATTGGAGCATAGTTTCGCATTTATCATAATAACAATATGCTATTGAGAAAGTACTAAAATTCCGAGTGTATGCGGAGATATCCGAAAAAAACAGAAATTTTCGGAAGATTGTTTTTATTTTTTTCTGGCTTTATTTTACGAAGGATTCGAAAATAAATTGCACTTTCACATTGCTACTTTTTCTCTGCTACATAATGGTGTTTCTAGATTTGCTATCCGACGTTTTGTCTTCCGACCACCATCATCAAATTTTATTTTTTCTGGTGGGTGCTACATTGGATTCTTTCTGTTTTGAATATAATCCGATTTAACCTTTTCAATGATGTATCATAAGTTACTGTTATATATTGGGAATGACTGGGTGAAATTATTTAATTGCAAGTAAAATATTAAGGTCTTTATTCACTCAAAATGTTTCCAATAGACTGCGAATATACAATATTTAAACAAAGGTAGCAACATAAAAAACATTGGTATTTCTTACTGAAAAAAATAATATGGATATACCGGGTGATTGAATAGGTACATTTTCAATAGCAGTATATCACAGTTATCATTTTTTTTTAATGGAGGTATTGAAAAAGAATGCTTCTTATTATAATAGGCTTTGACTTTGATGTTTCTAAATTTGACTTTCATTTTGTTACACTCAATGACATTTTGTTATTGCACAAGTCATAGAAAAAGAAAAATAAAATATGATACAAATTCATTACAAATACGATAGAAACAGTGTTAGGACATCAAAAATGTAATTGAACTTTCATCCCGAAAGACGGCAACCACATCGATTTATGTTCAAGTTATTGGATCAAAATCTCACCGAGTTTGATTCATTTGAAAAGCCGAGGAAGAAAATATGGAAACAGAATGAACCAGGAAACTGAAGAAAGTTTGATAACTGAGATTAGGCATTCTGTCTTTTTCAATAAAAATTATTAATTTGCAGATAAACATGAACCCGGAGAAATCTACACGTCAAATTTCCTCAGAAATGAATATTTGTTATAGAAGTGCTTGGAAACATCTCAAAAAGCGGTTTAAAATGTTACAAAATATACATATCTCAAAAACATACGAACATATTTGGAGCATAAACAACCCCAGGCAGTTCCAAGACATTCGACCTTAAGTGCGATTCAGTATTAACGTGTGGGCAGGAATTTGCAAATATATAATTTTGGGTCCTCATTGTTTTGACGGAATTCTAAATGAAAAAAACTATCACCAGTTTTTAATGTCAATTTTCAAAGACTATTTAGATGATCTACCTTTGGCTAATATCTGGTTAACACTGCACACTAGCAGACGAGTATCTCAATCCCTGATTGAACAGGGTGATAAATGGATAGGAAATAATGGGCCGGTGGGGTGGCCAGCAAGGTTTCCAGACCTAAGTGTTATAGATATATTCTCATGGGGTATACTGAAAAATAGAGTTCATAGTCAGAGGGAATATCAAAATATGGAGAACCTTCAACACAGCATTGTTAGAGAGTTCGGAAGATTGAGGAGGGGGAAAATTAATCGTGTAGCGAATAATATTCGAAGAAGGGCACAGTTGTGTATCCATGAACAAGGCCAGCATTTTGAGCATTTGCTGTGATTCACTTCTGTCTTTACATTTTAGTTAATCATTGTTATTTTTTCAAAGTTCTATTTTCATTGAAAAGGGCACAATGTCTACCTTACCTTATACATACCTCATTTATCAAATTTTCTTCAGTTTCCTGGTCCATTCTGTATCTGCATTTCAAATGAGCCAAACCCGGTGAGATTTCGATACAATAACTTGAACATAGATCGATGTGGTTGTCGTCTTTCGGGATACAAGTTTGAAGGTTATTTTCGTTGTGCTTACACTTTTTCTGTCGTATTTGTTATATGACTTCATTCGTAAAAGCCATTTTTCGTAAAAAATTCAATGACTTGTTCAACAAAGAAATGTCATTGAGTGTAACAAATTGACAGCCAAATTTGGAAACATCAAAGTCAAAGCCTTTTATGATGAACATTACTTTTTTCAATATCTCCAATTTTTTGAAAAAGAATGATAACTCATGATACATTATTGGAAAAGTTGAATCTGATTCTATTCAAAATAGAAAAAATCCAGTGTAGCGCTCATAAGAAAAAATAATGTTGATGATGGTGGCCGGAAGACGAAACGTCGGATAGCAAATCTAAAAACACCATTATGAAGCAGGGAAAAAGTGGTAATGTGAAAGTGCAATTCATTTTCGGATCCTTTCAAAAATAACGCCAGAAAAAAATAAAAAACCAGTTTCCAAAATTTCAGTTTTTTCCGGATATCTTAGGATATACTCGGAATTTCAGAACTTTCTCAACGGCATATTGTTAGTCAGGTAAATGCACAACTCTTTGACTCAATTTAACCATCTTCATATCTCTCATAGTTTCCGAGATCCCAATGGTGAGGATCGAATTTGAAACACCCTGTATAAGGAAAGAGATGACTGACCACATATACCAGTAACTGAGTACTGTGAACTGATATTCAGTGCTGATATCTGAATACTGCGACTTTGAATGAGGTAGACCAAAACTTGGTAAATAAATTAAGAAATATATTTGATGATCAGATGATCATAGGAGGACGTACTCAACATATATGAGTAAAAAGTTGAAAACACTATCAGAGGCTTGAGTAAATTTTTACACTTCACATACCGAACTAATCAATCCATGTTAAAGAACCTATCCAATAAAAATCTTCATGCCAAATGACACAGTGCGTTCAAAACAATCACTCCGATGAAAAATATATTTCAAAGAATATCATTATTCCTAATGAATGACAAGAACTAGAATTAATTATTCGTGTGGCTCTATTGCCAAAGAGGAACAAAGATTGTAATCAGTGTCTACAAGTTTATTCATCAAAACTTACCAAAATAAAAAATTCATCAATAATCTTCTCTAACAGTGTTTCTGAATAGTATCGAATTCTCTTGACAGTTTTCACAAGGCAATTTCGCTGACGAAAAATCGGTTATTGAATGGAAGTTCAGCAATGTTTACATTTTCTTTGGAAATAGCTTCGAGAGTTTACAAAATTTTAAATTGGATAACTTTCGATGAATGGAGTCAGATGAAACATAAATGAAATGTTCAGATTGAAATTGTTTTTCGTCGAAACTCGTAGTAAAGATATCGTATACTTTGAACCAAGAAGTTTTTACTTGTAATAGGTCATGAGTCATTCCTTTAATTGAAATTGAGTTTGTATTAAGTGAAAGTAACGTCCCATTTTCTTTTTCGGAATATTCATTTGTTAAAAGAAGTTCATTCAATCAGAACGTCGTTCCCCAAATGAAGAAGTCTAGTTCGAGGCGTGTTGAGTTGAACACCAATGGGATTTTTTTGGTGGCGTCCTTCTGACATGTACTGCTCTCAGAAAAATCAAGTGGTCCAGTCAGTCGAACACTTTTTGTGAAAGACCAGCCTCTAACTTTCTTATCTTATCTAATCTTTCTTATTGCATATCAAGGTCGTTTGTGTCGTTTTGGTCTCTTATCAGAAGATGTGTACAATTTTCTGGTTCGAAATAGAGTTTCACGTTTCTGAAGAGCTGACTTTGTTATTTCCGTGATGTGATTATGTTGTATCCAGAATGACACCCAACAAATCAATCAACGGTAACGGAATTGTGTGCATTTTGATGTACAGTTCAAAAATGACATGGAGAAATCTTGTAGTTTGGGGTGTTACTTCAAACTCATCCTCATAAACCAATAGCCTGCCAATTGAACCACATAGATCTGAAGAAATCAATGACTATTTTTTAAACATGGCTATACATTCAATGATAAATAATAACACCCTTTCATTCTACAATAATAATAAATTGAACACTCGTATGAACTTTTCCCTCACCGATATATGTGATGATAATATTTTGATTGCTATCAAAAAAATAAAATGCTTTAGGTATTGAAAATATAAATATCAAGATGATTTCTTTAGTGGAATGACACTGTATTGATGAAGTTAAACATATTTCCAATGAGTCCTTCAGACAGGGTATTTTTCCAGTTGTTTGGAAGTTTGCTAATATTATTCCAATTCCGAAAAAAGAATGCACCTACCACGTTCAGTGAGCTACGCCCTATCAGCATTCTGTCCTTATTCTCTAAAATATTCGAGAAAAATGTTTTCCGTGAAGTAAAAGCTTTTCTTGAAGAAAATCAAATACTCCCGTACGAGCAGTCTGGGTTCCACAAAAAACACGGAGCAATGACTGCCCTCTTGAAAGTAAAAGACGATTTTGCGAGATTCAGAGATCAATGAAAAGTCACCATTTTAGTAGGTACAGCTTGATCAAAGTAAAGCTTTCGATTTAGTTAATTTCGATTTACTCATCAGCAAGTTCAAGTTCCATAGGATTCGATGACATTTCTCTTGAATGGATGACAAGCTATCTCACAGGCCGATCACAGCGGGTCAAACTGGATGATTACTCATGGTCATTCCTAAAAGAAACAATCTCAGGTGTACCGCAGGGAAGTATTTTAGGACCCTTGATGTTTTCAGTGTTTATTTTTCATTACCCTACTTTCTCATCAGACTGTCAAGTACATCTATACGCGGATAATATACAGTTATATTTGTCTTCTCAAAACACAGATACAGAAAGTAACGTGACCAATATAAACACAGATTTGCACAAAACATTCCTATACTCGGAGTATAGAACATATATTGAAATTTGAAACATGTTTTTACGAAATGACTGAATGAACTTTCAGGAGAAAATCATAATTTCAAATGCCCAATTATAAATTACTCCATTATCATTTCTTTTCTTCAAGACACTGCAAGTTTTCATTGTATTCGTATCTGGAAAAAAGCAAGATATTTATTTTTTTCACATTGCTAGCAACAAATATTGTGAATCAGTGATACTAGGCTGAAACAGGAGTGCTTGGTATAATCGATTGTCTTGAAAGTAAAAGGTTGGGTGAAAAAAAGACACCTCCTTTTACAGGGGGCCGTCATGGGATTAACAATCTATGAGTATCGAAGATGAATGAGGTTATCCAAAGTACTTAGTTTCAAGGCCAAGCTTTGTCCTCAACTACCAAATGAGGTTCTTTCTCTGATTTTCACTACAGCTTTCTCTTCTAGGAAACTAGATCGAATCAGAATCACGAAGGAGTTATCTATGGAATTGAGTTGTTAGATTTATGTCTCCTTTGAAGAGCCTAAATAGACATCTTCCATCACGAAGTCGTCATCTATGGGATTGACAAGAGATTCAATCCAAGAATGTGAATGACTGCGGTACTCTTGACAATCGCAAGATGATGTGCAGTTCTCTCAATTCTCTCAATGCAAGGCAAATGAAATCAAACTCTGATAAACAAAATATTCGTGATCCACCACCGCTGAGGTTTCATCAGTGGTACTAGCTTAGATCACGAGTGATTTGTTGAAGTCAACTGTCCTGGAAGTATAAGCATACGTAAGTGAAAGAAGGCAGCTATTCTCACGAAAAAGTAATATATGGCATCTTCTATTATTTATTGCATCTGTTACTGCCAAGAGAAAAGATTGAATCAGAGATCAGATACCATGCACTTTTGATTCAACACCAGACTGCACTATACCTACTCACCAAAATTGCATCAGTAATGCTAGACTGAGCCACGAATGCATTTCTAGACTCAACTGTCTTTGAGAGATAAGTAAAAACAGTGATGATATCGTCACTTGTGAAGACGTCATCTCTGGAATTGACAGAATATTCAATTCACAGATGAAGAATAGTAACGTGACATCTTCAGGTAGTCAGTTGCAAAACCAAGCATTCATATGGACCGCCAAACGATATTGGTCTTGGCTTCCACTGCAACGTCCACAGCAAGCCAACCAGATGAAACTATCCTCCAGAAACAAAGCATGAATGTGGATTTGATATATGGACGAATCATTTGCAAAATCACAAACGAAAAAGTTAACTTTGTTTCAACAATTCCATTCACATATTGAATTGAATAACTAGTATTTATTTGGTCGGTAGTTGGTCTGTTCGACGTAGGTGGTTTGTTCAGTCACTCAAATCGACCGCCGTGTTGCTCGGTGGTTCAAGCCACAGGCTCAACGATCTATTTTCACTTGCTATCATCTAATCTGTGTTCGAAATCACTCGTTGAAAGGTAAAACCTCGTTAGTCCTCAGCTCGAACGAGTTTCGGTTTCTGAGGGTTGTTGTTCATAGGGGTGCTTCAGCTGGTTAACGAGAAAACGGATTTTAAACAGAACAGAGCATTGTTTTTTCGTGTCATCTTGGCTTAAAGAGGTTGGAGCCTGGCTCCCTTGTCTTTAGACTGATGTTTGTCAGAGAGACAAACGGGTCAAGAACAGATCATTTTTTGATATCTTCGGGAAGCCGGTTGGGTTGGTGTGAATGGTTTGTTTCCTTCATTAGGTCAGCCGCTGGGTGAAACGATGATTTTTAATGCACATTACAGAAATCACATTAAGAGGTAGGACCCCATTGATCCTCGTCTCACAAGTTTCAACTTTTGAGAGTTGTCGTTCATAGAGGGGGACAGTTGGTTAACGAAAACAGATTTTAACAGATATACAACAGATACGATGGGGGACTATTTATATTTCGGGAACTGGAAACACTAATGTCAATAGGTAAAATGTGGCAACAGCATATTGAAGTTCGACATTTTTTAACATATACGTACTCGCAACGTTTTGATGTACAAGTGCTATTTGTTTTGTTCACACTGAGTTAAGCAAATCAATTTGACCAACAAATGGAAATTTCAAGAGAAGGTTTTTGTTGGATTATTTTTCACAACTTTCGACGTGGATTATCTCAACAATAATGTGTCGATGAACTCAGTTTTTTGTATGTCGATAAAGCACCATCAAAAATCTAAGAAAATCGCTGGCATAGTGAATTCAATCGTGGTCGTAGTTCGTTCGATGACAAATTCCGTGAAGGTCGTCCAAAATCGGTTTTTGTGACACAAAACATCAATGCAATGCGTGAACTGATAATGTAAGATCGTTTTTCTTGACCCTCGGAGTGCAAGATCATCATGTCATATATTGTGTTCTCGATGGATACCCCATAATTTATAAATCGCTCAGAAAAAAGTTTGCGTCAAGTGATGTTAGGAAATGATCAGAAAGTTCGACCGTGGTGCTTCAAAAGACGTGACAAATCATGGTGACAAATCATGGATATATGCGTATTAGCTGCAAACAAAACAGCAATCTACTTAGTGGGTATTTCATGACGAGCTATATTCTAAAATAATTGTTCGTAGAAGGAGCACAACGAAGAAAATGGTTGCCTGTTTCTTCTGCCAAATGGGTCATGTGGTCAATGTTTTGCTTGAGCAACGTAAAACGGTCAATTCTGAGTGGTACAGGTCCATTTGTTAGCGGAAATCTTAGATAGATAGGTAAATAGAAAGATTTTATTTAAACTGCATTCCAAACAGGTTTACCCCCAATCACATGTATACAGTCAATGTCATGGTACATAAAATACACAGAGTAAATAAACACCTAAAATTACGTACAAGAGAAACGTTGATAAAAACAGGTATATATGGTACATTTTTTTTTAAACGACTGTCTCATTTCTAATTCATCACAGCAAAAAAATTCAAGACTTTGGTGACTTACGACTAGATCATTCACTTGCCTATGGCAGCGATTGAGTGGAGACTCTGATCGGGTGTCTACATAGAAAACCCTATTCCGATTTCTTAGACTAGCACTAGGAACATGAAGATTGATCACACTGAGGAGTTCAGGTACATTTATTATCTGAATAAATATGTTGAATATAAATAGTACATAATTCAAGCCTCGACGATCCGACAGGGTTGGCATGTCAAAATGTTCTAGTTGAGTCCTATAAGAGATCATAGAGGGAGACTCTTTATTTTTTGAAGTAGGTGTATCTGAGAAATTTCTTCTGTATTTTTTCTATCATCTCTGGATGAAATGCTGTTTGCGGATTCCAAATTGTTGAAGCGTATTCGAGCTTTGATCTGACAAAGGCATTGAATAGAAGAATTCCTAGTTCCCATTTGAAATCCCTGGCGTTTCTTAACACAAAACCAAGCTTTCTGTTTGCATCACGTACAATATATTCAATGTGATTTCTGAAATTGAAGTTACTATTAAATATGACTCCTAGATCTTTGATTTGAGCAAGTTTTTCCAGTTTGGTGCCATTTACTGAATATTCCGTTGGAACAATAACATTTTTCCGTGAAAAAGACATAACTTTGCATTTACCCTCATTCAGCATCAAGTTGTTCGTCTCACAAAAGATAGTGATAGAATCTAAGTCTTTCTGAAGGTTTTCACTGTCTTTTTCATCGTTGATGGTTTGGTATAGTTTAAGATCATCTGCATAGAGCAGGAATTTAGAATGTCTTATATAGTCACCTATATTGTTAATGTACATTATAAATAAAAGTGGGCCTAGAATTGATCCCTGAGGAACGCCAGAGGTTGATCTGAATAGTGTTGATCTTTTTCTATTGAAAGCAACACATTGATCTCTCTGATAGATATGACTTCACTAAGGTTATCATTGATTGATTCATAAAGAATTTCCTTAATTTGGCAATGAAAACTCCATGGTTCACTTTGTAGAATGCTTTCGCTAGGTCTATGTAGATTACATCAACTTGTTTTCCAGTATTTATCGAGAATGCTAAGTTATTGCTTAACACCATGAGGTTTGTTACAGTCGATTTTTATTAACAAAACCGTGCTGTTCTCTGCAGATAGTGTCTTCAACGTGGGCATATAGTCTGTTATATAAGACTCTCTCTAAGATTTTTGATAATGTGGGGAGTATTGTTATCGGCCTATAATTTGTTATGAGATTTTGATTGCCAGATTTATGGATAGTTGTTTTGGAAACACACTACTTTCAATAACGCTATTGAAGATTATATCCAGAGGTCTTATTAAGTTTTCCATATAACCTTTGTAAAAGAAAGATGGAATACCGTCAACTCCAGTTGATGTTTTGGGTTTCAGGGATCTAACTGCTTTACAGGTATCTTGTTCGAAAATTGATGATATACATAATTCTTGCAGGTTGATCTCTAGAGACAGATTGGTACCACCTGGAGACTCATTACTATAAACTGATTGAAAATATTCAGCAAAAGCATTAGCAATATCTTGGTCATCAGAAATGACTTCATCTTTATATCTGAAATTATTAGATATTTTGTAAT
>WOGM01000791.1:0-11307 GCA_015342125.1 Leptinotarsa haldemani | reverse complement strand
CACACCAAAGGTTCCAAACAGTGCATCATAAATTTCTGAATCAATATCAATGAGATTCTATATTAGAAAAAATTATATTCCTGATAAAAATAATAATACTGATGATGAAAAATTTCTTGTAACTTGTATTAGATGAACAATTGAATATGATTTTCATAAATCTTTTGTTCTCCGTCTCATTTCTCGGGAACAAAAGTTCCAGAAATAAAATACAATTGAGTAACACATTTTTGACTCTTTGAGAGGAATTTCTTTTATTTTGTAATGGAAATTACTGCTTTTATTTTTTTTTCTATTAGATAATACAAAATAATATGATTTGAACACACCCCTACTATTTTGTCTATTTCAACCATTTACTGAATATGTTGACGTTTCCTCACCTGAATTATCTATTTTTTCAAATTTTCTTTTTTGACTCTCAACTCACATAGAATTTGAAATTAATGAATTTGATTTTTTTTTGCAAGGTATGACAGCTACATGTGCGACTGCCGGTGGACGGCTTTCAAGGGCCCCATTTGTGCAGACGAAATAGGTGTCAACATGCGCCAGAGTTCCATGGTCAGATACGACTTTGAGGGTTCCTTCCGATCCACCATTTCCGAGCACATCCGCGTCGGTTTTACGACCACTAACCCCAAAGGTACGTTTTTTTTTCATTCAAATTTCATTCTTATCAATTGATTCGAATTTCCACAAAGGTTTTCTGCTGGGCTTCACGTCAAACATGACGGGCGAATACATGACCATTATGGTGTCCAACTCAGGCAGCCTGCGTATTGTTTTCGACTTTGGCTTTGAGCGCCAAGAGGTACACTACCCTGACAAGTACTTCGGGTACGGCCAGTACCACGACCTGATTGTCTCGAGGAAGAACGGAGGCTCGACGCTCGTAATGCAGGTGGACGGGAACGAGCCGAAAGAGTTCAACTTTAACATCAAAGCCTCAGCCGATGCACAGTTCAACAACATCCAGTACATGTACATCGGCAAGAACGAGTCCATGACGGAAGGCTTCATCGGATGCATCTCCAGGGTCGAGTTCGACGACATCTATCCACTGAAATTGCTGTTTCAGCAGCAGGGGCCTGGCAACGTCAAGTCTTTGGGAAGTAAGTAGAGAGTTGCATCGAATGGCTCATTGTTTTAATGATTTCGCTTCTTCAATTTGCAGCTCCATTGACTGAGGATTACTGCGGCGTCGAACCGATCACGCACCCGCCCGACATTGTTGAGACGAGGCCGCCACTCAGTGTCGATCCCGACAAGTTGCGGAAAGCGTACAACCAGGTCGATTCTGCCATTTTGGGAAGTAAGTTCGCCGATAAATTATTTTAATCGCACATTTTCCTTTTTAACCGAAAACTTTCTGCCAAAAGTGGCGGATGTAATTCAGTACTGATGGTCTTCTTTAATACAAAAATTAGTTTTTATACTATTATTTTGGCTCTAAATTTATTTTTGTTATCGTCACCCGATAGTCAACCCATTTACTTTAATAGTCCTTTGTTTTTTTCGTTAACTTGAAAATAAAGAAATGCCAGTAATTTTTAAATACAATCTATTACTATAATGCTTCAAGTAATGGACCAGCTTTTTATTAAGAATATTATATTTATTTCATAATGATTTTTCATTACAAATGAAATGTATATTACCAATCTACAAGTAAAACTAATTTTTATATCATGTATTTTGTACAAATATAGAATTCGAAAACACTTTCATTCAAAAATACGTATAATATCCCTCGAATTGGGGAGCAAAATAGCACTTTACACAAATTTTGAAAATTTCAGAGGGTTTGTGTGACAATTAACTTGAATTTGAGAACCATATTTTCAAACACGAATGTTTGAATGAAAAATTGTCAGGAGTGCTTTACTGTTTAGCTGTTTTCTAGTGAACCTAGCTGCAAAAGTTATATACTATGCCTAGTAGGGTCTCATTTAAGATGGTACTCTATTCTGGGGAGTTGCAAACATTGGTCCTACGAAAACGTGCCTTCGGATATAAAAACAAAGCCAAAACACGAGATTCTTGTACACCATCGTTATTGCTATTTTCACTGTGTTTCGGTTCAGCATAATTATGTGAGTCAGCATTTTCCTACTCAAAAATGCTGGCAATTTCCAACTACAAAGCTGATTTCGCTAATCTAGCGGAAGATGCTCAGACGCAATGCTCCCACTAATTTTCAGTTTTATGTTTTCCCTCTTAATAAAATGAAAATTCTACATAATTGTGTACTGAACTATGCTGTTTCATTTGAGATTTTAAGAAGTATGTAATTGGTAGATTGCACATGATTTCGTCAGTGAACAGTAGATCTTTGGGCCTAATCAAGTCGGCCACCCTTGATGTATAACAACATGTTGTCTATTCATCTATATAAAGTTTACCAAATCATTTTTCAGGTGTTCTGGCAATCGTTTTCTTAGCGCTGATCATCCTGCTCATCATCATCGGCAGGTACTTGCACCGACACAAGGGCGAATACTTGACACAAGAGGATGCTGGCGCTGACTCTGCTCTAGATCCGGATACGGCTGTGGTGCACGGCACGACGGGTCACCACGTTCAGAAGAAGAAGGAGTGGTTCATATAATTCTGCGACCGTCGGAAAGAACGAGGCCTAATAGTACAAGTGAATATGTAATAAAGTTAGTTTCGGACAAACATTAAGGGCAGATTGGATGCGAAGGCTCAACAGTATAGGAGTTCAATATTGAACGAAGCAGAAATTTGCTCTGACCGTGGTGGCTTATTCAAATATAGAAATTATATTTTCAAAAGAACACTGCTTGAGAGTACTTATCACAATCGTGTTTCCTCTGTTGAACCAAAGCTTCCAGAGTTAAAATATGAAGAATTATACAGGATGAAAATTATAAATTATGAAGCTTTCCTATTGAAAAGCTACTCTGGCATTCATAAAATTCTTTTTTTGACATTTCTAGTACTGTATTGTTCAGTTTAAAACCATTCCAAGTATGAGATTATGAGTAAATAAGTTTTTTTTATATTCATTACACCAAAAAGTTTACATGTTTATTTTTATGTTCTGTGGTTATTTTCCGTCCATTTTTTATTTATCTTGATTTTTATTTGTGAATTCTCTCATAGGTTGACTTAAAAAAAATTGTGTCTTTGGCATATTGTTTAAATATTTTCATTTTGTAGGTCACACTCAGTATCTAATGTATGTAATCCAATTATTTGTATATCTTTTTTACATATAAAGTGTTGAACAAATTTTTGGCATTATTGTGTTACATTCGATGTTTCCCAAGATAATAGTTGACACATAAACATCCACTTTGCTCCCGTACCAGCTGTAACTTTCAGCTACTGCAAACTTTGAAATGTACATTTGGGCACGATGTATAATTATATTCTGAAAATTTTCATATTATTTTGGTTAAAGGAAAGTATGAGTTCAGCTATTGTCCGTAAGATGGCACAACATGTATCGAAAAGTATGAACATAAAATATATGAGTTCAGCAATTGTCCACAAGATGGCATAACAGGTATCAAAAAGTATGAACACAATATAGGCGATAAGTTCAGCTATTGTCCGTAAGATGGCACAACATGCATCGAAAAAAGTATGAACACATTATAAGCAATTAGTTTGGCTATTGCCCGTAAGATGGCGCCATACGTATTAATAAAAGTATGAACATAAAATGTTTCATTAGTTCAGCTATTACTCGTAAGATGGCGCAACATGTTGCGAGAAAAAAGTATGAACACAACTTAGTCACTTAATTCAGCTATTGCCCGTAAGATGGCGCAACATGTATCGAAAAGTATGAACACAAAAATTATAATAGTTCAGCTGTCCGCAAGATGGATCAAAAAGTACGAACACAAAGTAAAACTTCAGCTATTGCCAGCAAGATGACGCAACATACATCAAAAAGTAAGAACACAAAATAAGTAAGAAACGAGAGAAGTTGATAATTCAACCCAGTTTGAGAATTTTCTATTCTCAGTTTTGAATATTGCGTTATATTCGTTATTTCATCATAACATTTTCCAATTTCATAACTTTTGAAGGCGTCTATAACCATGTCTTTGAGAATTCTGTTCAATCTTATGCAAACGAGTTACTATAGATCGCTTTGTCCAACCGAAATTTACTGGCCTCGTATCAATGCAATAATGAATTGGTTTTAATCACTTCCTGATAATGCTAATTTGGTTAGCAAAACAAATTTTAATACAGAACTTTTTTCTTTGGATGCATTTTTTTACTAACAATATTTTAAGACATTTCAAACTTTTACAAATATTTTTGAGGAAATACTTTTCTGTTACTAAAATAAAAAATTACAATTGACTTATCTTTTTTGAACTCAAATGAAATTTAGATTTATGTTCTTCATCTCTTGTCAGCAGGCTCAAAATTTGAGAAAATCATTGAGTTTCTACTTTGAAAACCTTCTTCTTCTTCACCGTCTGTTGAATAATATTCAAATGCCTGCTTACACTAAGTAATATAGATAGAAGTTTTTAACCCAACATTATATTTTTCGGTTAACAAATCTTCCTCTTTCACTTTTTTTTCAGCTTGAATTTTATAAATTTGACAATAGCAGACGATATTATCAACTTCCGTCAACACAATATATAACACCACCAGAAGTAGAAAGAAATATCAGAGTAAAAGGAAATCCGTAACCATCTCATTGAATTTCTTCGAGTATTTCAGATGTATGTTATGCTTTCCTTCAGGAAACCTGTACTGCCTGAAAAATGAAACTCTAATAATAAGAAAAAAACTTTAAATCAATACGCACTTGGCCATTTTGATATTGGAAAACAGAAATCCAGGATGCTCAGAGGCTACCATAGGATCTTTATCACCATGGAGTATAAAAGTAGGGCACTTGATTTTCTCCAAGCAGCTACTGCACAAGTCACCGCTGTTTTGATTGTACAGAGCTGTAACGGCATCACACCATTTGTCAAACATGTCTTGCAGCCCCTTTTCTGTATAGAGTGCCACAAGAGGAGCTCGCATTTTATCAGACCACTTGGATACATCTCTCAATTCTGAAAAAACTCAAATTTTTGAGCAAACATTGTACTAGTACAAGGGAACTACAAATTCGAACTCACTCTGGAAAGTTTCTACCTCTTCTGCAATAATGTAGGAGCTAGCACCCCATATAACCAATTTTTCCACATTATCTGGGTATTTAGATGCCATAATAATCCCGGAAATGCCACCATCACTCCAACCAAGTAATGAATATTTGTCGAATCCCAACATCTACAAAAACCGAAACATTGATTGAATATTATTTGGGAAGGTACTTGTGTTATTCTTGATATTCATGATTTTTCACTCTTCTGAAATCAAAAAATGAAATCTCCAATTACTAAACAAAATACATTTCAGAACAAAAATATTATATTAAATGAAAGTCATTTCGGTGGGTATTTTTACCTCCCACAATCTGAAAAATATAAAAATTGTAATGGAGAACTGTATATATGTGTAAAAAAGCCAAACTTTTTATTTTACCCCAAAAAGTTACTGTGTGAATTCAAAGTAGTTTCACATAATAAAATGTTCTATTCATCAGTAACTTGTATTCAATAATTTTGGCTATCAAAAAAAGATGAGAGTAACGTATTGGAGTAAACTAAAAAGTTTGTCCTTTCTACACGTGCATAAAATTCTCCATTACAATTTTCATATTTTTCAGATTGCTGAAGGTAAAAATACCCAAAGGTCGATAAAAAATACTATGTTCCTTGATGCTTTTTGGGTTTTTAAGCTTCCATAAACTGAATAATAATAATAAAGTATCTCGTCATCGTTCGGAGTATACCAGTGTATGGTACTATCATTTTTTCCCAAATTTGATCGTGATATCTACCGTATTCTTTTAATCCTCAAAAAATATGACAACTCAAAATACTACAAAATCGTGGACTGAAAATTATTTTAAAGTTACAGTGGTTGAAAGTTGTTGAAAATAATTATACTTTTAGGTAACACATAAAGCATACTACTATCTTTCTCAAATCTATGAAAACTTTGAAGATTAAACTTGAAACCATTTCAAAAAATGATAGTTCAATGAAATAATTTTTTTTTTATTTCGATATAGTTGCATCAACCGCAAGGATTATTATCATAACCATAAGATATTCTTTATTAATAAAAATGTTTGTTCTTCAGGCAATAAAGAATATTTCTCTCTAACTCTTTCTCTATCAGCAACATTTTTATATACATCTTATAATTTTAAATTAAAAGTAAATGTTGCTAAGTGGAATGTGACACTAAATTTTATATAAAATGTCTATAAATCCGACAATCCTTTAACTATCGCAACTTCACCTTAAAGTGTCTCCCAATAATTTCAATATCTGAAAACATAGCCTTCCATTATGTTGTAACACACATTCAGTCAAAATGTGTTTGATTCTGAGAAGAGCTTAACATACTTCACATGTAGGTATTTTGTCACCAGTTATGAGGTGTCCATACGTTAACTTAGTATGGCCAATGCGAAGGCATGAGAGGATAACTTGACTGAGCCTCTTTAACGGTGGATTTTTCATGGCAGAACCAATTTTTTCACTTCAATCAGTTTGGTGATGGAAAGGTTCCATTGCAACGGAACAGTAAGGATTGATGATAGTTTTTGATATGCGGGGACACTGGATACTAAGAACTCTATTTCAAATATGCGATGGAATTAGCTGATACTTGAACATCCATGATACTGTATTTAAAAAAAATTATTGTGAGAGTTTATAAAACTGTGACGTGTTTCACTATGCAATATATTTTCTTCAGGCACATTCAGTACCTTCGGACAAGTTTGATAAATCTTTTAAACTGAATTTTATTCAAACATAATATTTTTTTCCTGGCAAATTAAGTAATTTATTTACCATACATAATTAAAAAATCATTTCAGGGAGGAGGAAACATACAAATTCAAAGAATACTCTTACCCATCCTATAAACTGTAATGTAAATCACCTTCATGAATTCCTGTGCACAATGTGCATCATCTTCATAAAAAGTAGTGCAGAAATTACGATCTGGAGGTCTACTGTGGCCATACCCAGGTGGATCCCAAGCAATAATTGTGAATTTACTTTTATCTAGGCCTTCGATTTGTGGTTTGAAATCACTCCAAATTGTTCCTAAAGCTCCCGGTAAACAGAAAACGACTTTCGGGCCTTCTCCTGATTTTACATAGTTGATGGTCTGATCTCCGACTTTGATTCTTTGTTCCTGAAATAGATATTTGTAGAAATCATCTAACATTTAGAATACTAGTAGCCTGAAGGTTTCCTTACTTGTACAGTGGACATTTTTAAAACTGGAAACCAAGAACGAGAAAACTGTAAAATTCGACTGTTACGAATTATATTCATGACCATTTTTTTAAATTATCAATTAATTCAGTAACTGTATTTACAACAAATTAGTTCAAAGTTCATGGGTAACAAATTAACTTGTCTTGCGTAATCATAAAAATTAATAAGCATGCGACTATAAAGTTTACAAACTTAGCAGACGATGAGAGAATTCAAATCGAAAAAAAAAATTATATCAATTATGAATTATGTCAATAAAATATGAAATGAATAAGATTCCAAACTCAATCACAATTCACAATGTTGTCAAGTTTTCACAATCAACGGACTATCGGTTAAAGACAGCAGCATTAATAAACGAACTACCGGTTAATGACAGCAGTATTTTGGCGCACCACTTGGCACATGATAAACTTCTTTCTTCACTGCTCCCAATAGAGGCAACACGCATATAGATGTCTTTTTATGGGGAATCTTAGATATTATAATTAATCTATGATAAAATGTGGAAGTGGAACCTCTGGTCTAAAAACAAGCACCATTTCCAAGAAAAAATTCATCTACACAAGACGCCAACTCAGTTGGTGGAACGCACCTTGAGAAAATTATTGCATTTTCTGGTGATTGGGAAAAGTGCTTGTTTTTGGATAATTATGATTATCAACTAATTGATAAATTGTAACTGAAGATAATTAGTAGTGAGGCTTTTATTTATGAAATTGGGTCGAAAGATTTATTGAAGTGGCATGTTTAGTAGAAATTTGTTTCTAAAACTGGTATTTTTACCGATTTGCTTTTCTTTTGTCAAAATCTCTCGACACAAGAAATTAGATTGACCCAACCACCCAACTTTGTACAAATAGTGGTGTAGAAGAGAAAAATAATTCAAGAATCGTTTCCAAATATACACATTGGATCTCTCCATTTAATGAATCTGTTTCTGTTTGAAATCTGTTTTTCCATTAATCAGCTGTCGCACCACTACGAATGACAACCCTTAGAAGTGGAAACTTGTGTGAGCTAAGCATTAACGAGGTCTTACCGTTCAACGTGTGATTCCTAACACGGGCTGGACGATAGCAAGTGAAAATCGATCGTTCAGCCTGGAGCTTGAACCACCGACCAACACGGCGGTCAATTCGAGTGAGTGAACAAAGCACCCACGTCGAACCGATCGGCTACCGACCGAAGAACCAAGAATGCCGTTGATCGAGTGATTTCGTCAGAATACCTTACATTGATTTACGTTTATTTATCACATTAATCGTATAACATTAGTATTTCCTGCAGTTTCTGAATTAAATATTTGCCTGCCACAGAATCAGATTTTAAGTTTCATTTCGGGTCATTACATAATGATGTGTGTTAAAGAAAATATAGCTGTTTACAATTGAGGTGAAAAATTTCTAGTTAGTTTTGGGTTTTGAAAACTGAAAATGATAGAAAGCCAGTCGCGTTTTTAAGTTTTGATACACAAACTTCAATAGGACTTCTAGATGATTCAATTTGGTGTTTATGCATCTGCATCTCTAGTACAATAATAACTTTATGTGTGTGAAAGAAACAAAATTGCTACCAACTTCTTTATCTTGACCAAAATGATAAAAACAATATATTCTGAAGCATTGATTTTAATTTTTCTTTCATTTTTTACAAAATTACAAAGCATTTCAAGTTTGTAATGATAATTTGATGAAAAAACCATTGGAGTGAAATTTGAATGATACATATATGATAAACATGTTTTCAAAGTAGAAGAAAATCTGTGACCAGCTTATTAAATTCATCTGAAAACCTCAAATGAATATTGTGCTTGCCTTCAGGAAATCTGTGTAGCCTACAAAAGAGATTCTGTCAGTAAGGTAGCACAAATCGGATCACCTATAGTGAAATAAATGAAGATAGCCTCTCTAATGAAGCAGACTACACCAATAGGCAGTGGTCCCAAAAATATAATCTCTTTTTTTACTTACATTACTGCTTTTATATTGCGAAATAAAAAGTCTGGATGCTCCGGCGCCATCATGGGATCTTTGTCACCGTGAAGTATTAAAGTAGGGCATTGGATTAGCTTAAGCCAATTGGTACAAATGTTACCACCCTTGCTATAAAACTCTTCAGCCGTATCGCACCAGTTGTTCCACATTTTCTGAAATTCTTTTTCTGTGTAAAGGGCAACAAGAGGGCCTTTCGTCTTTTCAGACCACCTACTTATATCTCTCATACCTTAAATACACAAGTTAAAATAAAACTGAAGCTTATATATCTCAACATACTGTTATAGTATTCTATCTCTTGTTGAATGATGTAGGAGTTGACACCCCATATAACCAGCTTTTCTACGTTCTGCGGGTACTTGGAAGCCATGATAATGGCAGAAATTCCTCCATCACTCCATCCCAGCAAAGAAAACTTATTGATCTGCAGTTTCTAAAATGTATGGTAATGAATTATGAACTGGTTACATTTCAAAGTTACCTTCATGAGTTCATATGCATAATGTGCATCATTCTCGTAGAAGCTAGTACCAAACTGTCGGTCTGGGGGGCGACTTTGGCCATAGCCTGGTGGGTCCCAGACTACGAGAGTGAATTTGCTTTTGTCTAACCCTTCGATTTGGGGTTTGAAGTCACTCCAAATGGTTCCTAAAGCACCAGGTAAACAGAGGATGTTTGTGGTTCCTTTGCCAACTTTTATATAATTGATTATCCTATCTATTATTTTTATTTTTTGTTCCTGAAACCAAAAAATGTCTAAGGACAACTACATTCATTACTCAATTGAGCCCTACTTACGTTTGTATCGGTCATTGTCACTGTAGTTGTGACACGGTCATTTATATTATGAAAAAAAAATAAATAAAAATACCCAATGCAATTTCTTTACTGATAGAAGGTCAAAGGTTATCACTATTATTTATCAAGTAATTCCATAGAAATAAATTAACATTGATATGTTAAAAACACAGAACTTGAACAGACCGTCAAATGCCGGGTAATTTTTGTCCACAAATGGCGGCAACAAAAAGTGAAAGTGAAAAACAGACAGTCAATGAAACTGGACGATACGTTATCAAAACTTATACTAAAGTTTAATATGAGCTGCAACAAGTTTAGGACAGACTTGTTTGAGAAATATTGCATATAGCAGTTAAAGTAAATATGCTTTATCACATGCTAAGATTAGACGAAGTGGAAATTACAAAATGAAAATATCCCCTGAATACCATGTTCTATAAGATAAGATAAATTCATTGTAAACAGAAAAATATGTTAAAAGCCCTGTGTTTACTTATTTACAAGTGTCAAAAAAACGGTGTAGCTGTTGTTTGTAGACACTTTTTCAACTGAATGAGATTTATTGAAAACACATTTGTCCACATCAGAAAAATAGTATCTCCGCGCCTGTTTCCGTAATCAAGTTAGAAGTTAGTCGTCAGATGACTCAAAAGCCTGGTAGAATATTTTGAAGACAGGTTTTGAGGCCAATTTCTGATTCAGGTTTCATTTTTAAAATGTGGTTTTTTCTATTGATTGGGAAAGGGATCAAAAATGCTCGTAGATAAACAATTTAGTTTTATGCCAACGTTTCGGACTTTATTAAATCCATCACCAGGGCTCTATAATAAAATAATTTTATAAGTGAACAGTATATGCCAATACATATTGCAAAATTTATAAAGTTTATACAATCTCATATTATGTAAAGGAGAAACAAACAGGTGCACTTACCAAACATTAGTTATCCATGTCAAAAAAGCGTTTAAAATATATGTGTCAGACAACACAGGTACAAACGAAAATGAGGAGAAACCAAATGAAAAAACATACACCACAGACACATGAAAATGATATCAAGGGACACAAACTGATTGGGAATGTACGTTTTTGTTTGTCTTTAAAAAAATGTAAACAATAGAGGGATATCAGATTACACAGGATGGTGG
>WOGM01000790.1:0-11312 GCA_015342125.1 Leptinotarsa haldemani | reverse complement strand
TTTCCTTTCTTTGGAAGATTCCCACATTTTTTTGTACCAAGATGGAGTAGTAGAAAGCCAAAAACTTTCTTTCCTAAAATTCAGTAGATTCAATACAAATTGATTACAATTACGATGTAAAAAATATTTTGAGCTAACTTGTCTTTGTCTACCTTCATAAGTTAGGTTGCACCCCAACACTATTAATGTGTTTATCGTCTTTCGTTAGGAGGCGACAGCTGATTGATGATAAAATTGGTTACAATTCCGATATAAAAATTATTTTGAGCTGACTTGTATTCGGTTACCTCCATCAGTTATGTTATATCCCCACACTAATTAATGTGTTCATATCCAGAAATGAAATTAACATCATCGCCAAAGAAAGTGATACGCAAAATTAGAAACTTTACAGCTTCACAAATAATCTCTAATTAGAGACTAATTATAATTAGTCATTGGCAAGTATCTTTTTGAATTTCGAGAGCATATATCAGTATCAAATGATAATGAGAAACTCAAAATGTTAAATTTTCAGAACGATATCACTCGAAAAATTCCAGGCCGATTCTTAATAAACTAAACTGAGTGCTTTCATCTGTAAATTTTTAAAATTATTGAAAAAATTACCAGTATATACTGATTCTTGAAAGAATATTTCGAACGTCAACACGTTTATTTGCGGTATATATAATGACTATTTTATTTCAGGACACCATCCTGGCGAACATGTGATGCGCCGCGATGCCCACTCTGTCCGCGGCGCCTGAGCAGAGTTTCGGCTGCCGCACCGACCGGCAGGATAGTCATCCCGAAGCCATGAGCCCAGAGCAGGAGGCAAGTCCACCACCTGCCGCCCCGGGCGCCTCTCCACCTCCACCGCCTCCGACGGACCTGTCTTCACCTGTCATGTCACAGCAGGAGAATACTTCGGATGTGGAACAATTTGCTGGCAAGATTGTCTACAATCCTGATGGTTCTGCTTATATTATTGAAGATTCAGAGAGTGACAATGAGGTTCAAGGACCAAACAACTCTCTTCCAGAAATCGTACCACCACTTCAAGCAGTATATGTTTCAAGGCTACTCAGGCAGCCTGCCAGGCCAACTGAACTCCCAGCTGTTCACAGTTATCGAGTGGTGGCACTCAGAGATGCTAGACCTCCCAGGCCTGCTTCTGTACCAGTTAAACCCATCCTCATGTGTTTTGTCTGCAAGTTGAGTTTTGGTTTTGCACGGTCTTTCGCAAATCACGCACAATCTGAACACGGAGTAACTCTGAAAGAAAATGAGAAAGATGTATTGGCAGCGGACTGTTCTGCAATACTACAGTGTGTAGGCGCCGACAAGAGGCCTATGGTGTCATTGTTGGAACCACTCAGTTCGTTGACTCACGAAAATAATTCAAATCAAATAGTTCCTGTTAATTCTGTACAAAATCGCAACGAAGGACCTTCTCCCTTAACCGATACACCATTATGTTCCTCTTCACGAAATACTCCTGGAAAATCACCTTCGCCACCTTTTGTAACGCCTCCTGCCTTCATGACCGGTACTACGATAGGTGTATGCCCCGATCACCTGCAGGGTAGGCCTTCTGGAGTTGAATGTGCGAGATGTGAGATGATTCTGTCATCTGGTAGACTTGGTCCTGCAGGTTTAGCTAATGTGCATAGTAGAAATTCATGTAAAACGCTTAAATGTCCAAAATGCAATTGGCATTATAAATATCAGGAAACGCTGGAAATTCATATGAAAGAGAAGCATCCAGAAGCCGAAACTAGTTGTATTTATTGTATAGCAGGCCAACCCCACCCACGATTAGCCAGAGGAGAGACTTACACATGTGGATACAAACCTTATCGTTGCGAAGTTTGTAATTATTCGACGACAACGAAAGGTAATCTCAGTATACACATGCAATCCGATAAACATCTGAATAACATGCAAGAACTCCAAAATGGAGGAGCTCCAAACCAAGAACCACGTCAGGCTTCCCCAAAAGCACCACCATTACACCACTCACCAGTGAGCAGCGGACATAAACCTAAACCCAGTTTCAGATGCGATGTTTGCAACTACGAAACTAATGTTGCGAGGAACCTACGAATCCACATGACATCTGAGAAACACACTCATAATATGCTTGTTTTGCAACAGAATGTTAAACATATGCAAACATTATCGGTTCTACACCACCAACATCCTCAACAGCATATGGATAGTATATATGGAATGTATCCTGGATTGGGAGAGAAACCTGAAGCGGCTCTCGCAGATATGGCATACAACCAAGCTCTCCTCATACAAATGATGACTGGTGGCCAATTACCTGGTCATGGTGGTCCAGCGGACATGTCGGCTCATTCTGACCTTGGCCTAAACCCCGAAACAATGGAACCTCCACCTGAACCAGCTGATCCTGATCCTGAAAAAACGTATCAATGCTGCGTTTGTAATATTTTTCATACGGATAGTTTAGAAGAGCTCGGAAGACATCTAGCGCTTGACCGGACACGACTAAGAGAACAAGAAATTCTCGCTGTCGTGGCTGGTCATTATGTATGTAAACTCTGCACCTACAAGACAAATCTGAAAGCAAACTTCCAACTTCATTGTAAGACTGATAAGCATCTTCAGAGACTGCAACATGTTAATCATGTCAAAGAGGGTGGGCCGCGAAACGAGTGGAAACTAAAGTACGCTTCTGCTCCAGGTGGTGTTCAAATTCGTTGTAACGCTTGTGATTATTATACAAATTCGGCACATAAATTGCAACTACATGCAGCTGCGGGTCGTCATGATGCAGGAGTTGCTTTAATGAAACATCTTCAAGATAGATGCTCTACTATAAGTCAACACCAAACTAAAATGTTTCACTGTTCATTGTGTGGTTTTTCTTCTACGAATAGGCTGCCTCTTCTACAACACGTCAGATCTCTCAAACATCTCCACATGGAACAGTTACATCTATTGCAGAGGCGAGCAGAAGGCAAAGAAAACAGTCCAGAAATGGGAGAGGTTTTTCACGTTGTTCCGGGTCCGATGGATCAACAACCGCAACAAACACCTGGTATGTATTTTGATCAATTTTTGACATAATTACAGAATACTGTCTCTCATTTCACAAAATGTTCCGTAACGTCGATCAACTCCATATCCAATCCAATCCAATCAATCCAATCCAAAATTTTTAAATTCCCAGTCTGTTATCCTACTGAATCACGAAAACATCTCAGGTCGTCCAATAATCACGTGATGTTTCTAGCAACGTTTTAACCCCCTTCCCCCAGGTAATATGTAGTGAAGTTTTAGATTTCTTCCTCGATATCGCAAAATCTTGTGTATTTTTTTGGTTAAAAATAGGTTTTTTTACAAATCTTCAGAAAAATATATTTCAATATAAATATAATCTGATGTAATTCAATAAAAGTACGCGCAGTTTTCAGCGCCAATATAACAGACAAGCTGGCAACTGGCAAGCCGAGCCGGGCAGTTTTCGCGACGGGCTTGGAAATGGTTGCCTGACATTGATGAGTCGAAGTCATGTTTAGCTGTTTCGTTCAGAAATTGCGCGTTCAATAAAAACTCAAATGCACATGATATCTCACTAAATCCCTTTCTCTCTCTCTAATGATATTTCGTGATATGTTGCAAGCCCCTTACACATATTTCGATCCCCACGTGATTAATAGACGATTCCTCATCCTTAACCTTTTTTCAGTTGATGTCTCATTTTACCCATATAACAATATCTGAGGTAATATAATATTCAACTGAAATATCCTAATTTAATTTACTTGACTATTCATTCTCAATGAGGACGACTAATGCTTTATTTCACGTTCACTATTTCTGCTCTAGATCATCCTTGTAATTCGATTGTTGTAAACTAATAGGTACCTGACATTTTGTATTATTTCAGTTAACCAATCACTGTTCGACAGAGTGATGTTACCAATTGATTTAGAATATATTGTTTTATTAATCGTTTACACGAAATTTATATTCATTAATGAATCAAATGGATTTTTTTCCGTATATATTTAAACTTCATACTTGTTGCCGCTTTCAGTACCCAATTACATTTTTGGCATTTGACACTTAATCTGTTCTATAATAGTTATTTTATCATAGAATAAAAATTAATTTACATATCATATTCTTAGTCATTTCTTATTCCTTAGATCTTCATTTTTGCAATTATTTTTTCGATTACATTCAAAATTTGTTTTTTTAAATTTCTCCACTTTTTTTTGGTTTCGTCTCGTTTCGACTTCATGTATCATAACAGTTCTTCAACACCCTTATCATTCCATTTATTCCTATCAATCTATTTCAAAATAGTATCTTATCTTCTCATCCCTCTTATCCCTCTGTTGTTTCTCGATGAAGTGGAATATTTTTGTTTTTCATCTGATTCAACCGAAATATAAATGATGTCATATACACACCGGAATTTCCTTTCCAATAGGTGAGCAGTAGATAACATCATTAGAGAGACCAGAATCTGAGCTTGTAGGCTGTGGTCAAATGAAACCAAAAGTTTCGTCTCCTACTACAGTAGATACCTTCAGTGATATATGCATTGACTACGAGGGCGAAGGTAGTGAATAGAAGTCTCAACAACGAGTGACTTTGAGGCTGATACTTCGAATTATTCGAGATGCATCCTCGCAGTCAACGCCTATATTACAGAAGATGTCTGCCGCACTAGGAGATGAGACACTTGGTACTACGAGTTGCATTCGAACACGGCCTACTAGCCCGTACTTTGTTTTCTCTAATCGTGACTTCGACTATGTTCTTATATAGTAGATAACATTGCTAATTGTGATGTGTTCAAAGAAAGAATAAAGCATGGAAGTTTTTCACATTTTTTTATAAATTTGGGGAAGTAGAAATCTAAAACATATTTTCACAAAAAATTAAGCAGTTGATAATAAACCCTGCTTCACTCCAACTAAAAAGCGATAACACTGAATTTTGTATCTATTTCAATCTTTGAGCTTCACAGTACGTGATACGAAATATTTTCAGTTGATAAAAAAATAATTATATGTGTGTGTGTGTTCCTATGAAGTAAATTCATTCATTATGATCATTTACATATATTTTATTAAAGTTAAACCCATTTCAGTGATCCAAATTGTGTGGGATATTGAACTATCTTCATATAAAAGATTCACTAGAGGAGTTTTTCTACCTGTCAAGAAGTTTATATAATTTGAATCCATGTTGTTGATTATTGAATAGATCTGCCAGCAGATATTTTAAAATAGAAACTAGGTATTATTCGACAGCTGTTAACGTTTCAGTTTCATCCTTTGTTCTATTGAACAATGCTTCAAATTAATACTTCAAAACAGGGTTTACATTATATACTTGTGTGAATTTCACGTAAATAATAATTATTATTATATGGATGTTCGTGATATGTACTGACACCCCTGGCATAGCTGCAAGTGCCCTAACATATGTTCGAAAAGTAATTGGAGGGATTTTATCGAAAATATTTAGACTGTGTAATTAGTAATATTTTTTATGAAATGAAAGCCTGCCGTAAAGGCGTGGTTTTTCGCCTGAGGCTCTTGAATACAAAAGCAGCGACCAAACAATTGTTCTTATTGTCGCAAGGGCCCGGTGTTTTAAACACTAAACATACCCAGGTAATCCCTTCCATTATTGTAACAATATCCTCCTGAATTTCACCTCTGAAACCATTCTTTTATTCTTCAACAGAGCGAAGAGATAGCATCAACTCCGAACCCAATCAAATCGAGGCAAATAGAGATAATATCAAATCTGAGCCTCGAGAAGAAGGCGAAGAAAACAATATCAATGAAAGTGGAACTCCGCAACATTTATGTCCCTTTTGCGACTATAGTAGCGATTCAGAAATGAGAATTCAAGCTCACATTCTTGCACAGCACGGTACAAATAATACTCCTCTGTCTGACAATATATTCAACTGCCCTCTGTGTCAGGATGCTTTCAAAGACCGATCTAATTTGGAACGCCATGTCATGCAAATTCATTCTGTTAACAGTGAAGGCCTTCAAAGGTTACTTATGCTTGTAGATCAAAGTCATTGGCTTAATCAGGGTTCCAGGACTTCAACACCTAATAATTCCATTAATCAAATACAAGCATCACCAAATCAAATGGTTTCACCGACTTCTGTGTCTTCCAAAGAATCCAGTAAATTCGAAAAAAATGACGTGAGTCATGTTGACGCTGAACCTGATTTAATGTCCCCCGTTAGCGATGATAACACAGAGTTCGAGTCGGAACGCTGCGGTACATGCTTCAAAAGTTTTCGTAATATTGATGAGCTATGTTATCACCAAACTGAAACTGGCCATTTGGAAATTAAACAAACACCCAGCGGCCCTGGATATGCTTGTTGGAAAAAAGGATGTAATCAGTTTTTCCCGACAGCTCATACACTACAAATGCATTTTAAAGAAATTCATGCAAAAAATTCTGTAGCGAATATGTCTGTTTCAGAGAAACATGTTTACAAATACAGATGTAATCAGTGCTCTCTAGCTTTCAAAACCTTAGAAAAGTTGCAATTACATTCACAATATCATCTGATTAGAGATGCTACAAAATGTATTTTATGTGGCCGAAGTTTCAGATCACTCGTAGCTCTTCACAAACATGTTGAAAGTGTACATTCAGAATTAACAGACGATGAACTCATCGCCTATAAACAAAGTTTGATGAATAATCCCTTATTATTGGCAGGACTGCAAGGACAAGTACTCGACAGTTCAACAAATGATATTCTCAAAAAAGAGTCTTTGCGTAGTGAGGACGAGTCTGGTGAATGTGAGGATAGTAAAGAATTGAACACTAGTCAGGAAGATACGAATCAAAATGACGGCGACAATTCCGATGATAGCATAATTTACAAAGACCAACAATTTCTGGAAGATTACTTAAATAGTCAAGCTATTGCCGAGGATAGTTACAATGATCCGAATAGAAAATATAAATGTCACCGGTGTAAAGTAGCCTTCACGAGACAAAGCTATTTGACCGCTCACAATAAGACCCTTTTACATAGAAAGGGTGAGAAATTAAGCTACCCAATGGAGAAATACTTGGACCCTAATAGGCCATACAAATGCGATGTGTGCAAAGAAAGTTTTACGCAAAAAAACATATTACTTGTTCATTACAATTCAGTCAGTCATTTGCATAAATTGAAAAGAGCTATGCAGGAACAACAGAATAATAATAACAATCCGCCAGTTTCACCAATTTCCGGTAGTAACCAATCTCAAAATTTGACATTAACTCCAAAAAGTACGTCATCTGAAGAAGATGAAAAAAAGAAATATCGGTGCAATATTTGTAAAGTAGCATATACACAAGGCAGCACTCTTGACATTCACATGAGAAGTGTGTTACATCAGACGAGAGCGAGTAAATTACAAGACTTGGCGATGGCCGGTCAAATCGACTTGACCAAACCCCTTATCGAACAGCCCGAAATTATAGCCATGCAGTCTCCCAAACAAACTAGTCCAGCGCCAGGTAGTGGGGACAAACAACCCTCTCCCACCCCGCCATCACCTGGCCTTTCAGGTAGTCAAGGGATGATGAACTGCCCTAAGTGCGGTGCATTATTCGGTTCGCAAGATCAGTTGAGCGCCCATCAGCAGTTGTACTGCATGTTTACGTCGCCTATGGCGATCTTTCAAGGATCTCAAGAGCCAGATAAAAGTCCACCTCCCGGTGATTCTCAAGATGGAGCTTTCAGAATAAATGTTCCGAAAAAAACTGGTTCGCATATGTACAAGCACTTATTAGAGAGTTTTGGATTTGATTTAGTGATGCAATATAATGAAAGTCACCAGAGACGACAAAGACAACAGCGCGAGGCTGAAGAAAAATCCGTCAGTGAGGCCCAAAGTCCACCATCTTCAATCCATTTATGTCCAGAAGAGTCAGTCATTGATGCGGCAGCCACCACCGATGGGACAGAATCCAAGGCCGAGGAGGATGTTGAACCCAACCTACCAGAAGTAAGTAAATCTACGTGCCAACATTGCAATAAAGAGTTCTCTAGTGTGTGGGTGTTAAAATCTCACTGTGAAGAAGTTCATAAAGATTTAGTGCCGCTTGAATTCTTAGAAAAATATGCTCAACAGTTCAAAAACGAATACGAAAAGAAAACGGTGGTGGTAACCGCAGCAACCTCATCTACTCTCAACACAGTGCCGACAGTTTCCAGTTCCGGAGAAACAACTTCATCCATGGCGACGGCGATCACATCCAGTCCAATAGAAAACATCAACGTCACCCCTGAGAAGGAAGATGAATCCAAGGATGCTTTGCATGCCAAACTGAATCTCCAAAATCCACCTGAAGCCGTTCCCACAGCTCCTTCAACCCCAACGTCATCAACAACTCCAGCCAGTAGTACAGAGTCACTTCCGGCAAATATACAAGCAATGATAGCCCAGAGTATGGCCCAAAATCCTATGGCCCTTGCCCAACAAATGTCAGAAATGCAAGCTGCTTTGAATGTGATGCAATTACAACAGTTGAATTTCAACCCAATGATGCAGATGATGGGTATGGGATTGCCGTTAGGACTAAATGCTTTAGCAGCGATGAATTTGCAACCACCACTTGTACCATTGATGATGCCGCCTCCACCGTACGATCCTATCTCACAATTTGGGCCACAGGATCAGCAGGCCATGCTCGCGAAACAGCAGCAAGCTATGATGCAGCAACAAGCGGTAAGTGTATATTCTCTTTCATTTTATACAGAATGGTTCCTAAGTATTTTACTACACGTTTTTATATAACATGCTTAATGATATGTTAGACACATGAAATAAATATTGGCCTTATTTTCAAGTGACTATACTCAAGATGCATTTGCAAGGTTAGTGACAATTACTCATAAAATTATTAATACTTATGGATCAATCTGTATATTAAATCATGATGCTCCTTTCTTTGATTTACTGCACGCCATTGATTATAAAATACCAATTATAAGATTAAAACAACTCATATTCTATATAAGTTTAGTTCCTTCTCAACACAATTTGAAAAAAATACGAAATAAATCATTCATTCTGCTTTTCGACGTAGATATTTCAATATTCCTCAATTTACAATTTTTTTAAGATGAAAGTTCACTATTCCTGACTCACTTTGGAATATATCTGAACTATTGTACATGTCTTGCTAAAATCTTTACAGAATAAAATGTGAAATTCGTGATATCATAATCTCCGTTATCATAATCCAGATAAATTATCAATTTTGTTCAATAAATAAATAACAATAGATATGTGATGAAGTGATGAAAGTGACCAAAGAGGTAAATTGTAAATGCATATTATAATCAGTACACCAGACAAATATAATAATATCACTACCTGTATAGTATTTGTTGGAAAAGCAGGTAAAAGTCTCGATAGTATTATATTTTACAATGAACAACTGTTCATTTTTAGATAATGCCACTTTTTACCCATGTTCATAAGAAAATAAATATTAAAACGATCTTGGTGAGCAAACAGAAGACTCTATCTTAGGAATATGTACTCAAACGAACAAGTAGCGATACGGATACGAATAGCTATCACGAAAATATTAAAATTTGTTACAGCCATGTTCTATCAAGGTTCAAATAACGGTCACTTAGATCTTATTAAAAAATTGCTAAGACTATTAGTCTTACATTCCTTTCAAAATTTTTTTCTCAAACATAGTCTCCCATAACGAGGAATTACCGATTACATGTTAACGATGTTCAAATATTGCAATAATAAATTAAAAATAATTGTTTAGCACTTACCACAGATGATTTTAAAATTTGAGAGAACGTGTAAATCAAATTCATGCTTTTATTTTTTTTCCTTGTACCAATGAATAGAGTATTCACTATCTAATAAATTACTTAAAAATGATCTGAACTTTCAAAATATTTACCCTTAATTAAATAGGTGTTTTTGCTTGAAATATCATTGAAAATATCTTTTGAATTCTATAGATATTGATATGCGTATTAATAACCTACTAGCATATGATGAAAGAGCTTCGAATTCAATCACGGCCATTCACAAAGTTATGAGTATACAAACATTCAATGAAAGTATTTTCATTATTTATTTCGTTTCTACTTCGGTGCCATTGGTGGTCACTGAACATCGATTTTGTAGATTCGACTAAACTTAACATTAGTGTAAAAAACAAACAATTGAATATTGAATATTGGAAACATTCAAATTGCTTGTTAAGCTCAATGGGATTATATAAAAAATGTAAGACAAAAAAGTATTACCTTTCACCGGAAAATTCGCATATCATGATTTATTGACAAAAAAATCCTAATATTGAATTAAATTGATAATGAATAATGTAGTAGACAGCAATAATTTTCTTGGACTGTTTTTACACTGGACATATTATTATATATGTATAATGAAGTTTTACATCTTATTTTATTTATTATTACAATAATATATAAAATCTCATAAAACAATTACCACTCTACAAATCGACGCGGTGTGATCTTTCTATAATTTATATTATATAATATATCTTCCAAACTATTGATCATTTATATAATACAGTAAGCCCCCGATTGAACGATTTCTCAGATATTTACAAACATAACAGATGCCGTGTTTCACTTCACAATAACTTCCCCATGCTCATTTAATGATGAAATATGAAATGACAATAATAATTTGACTATAAATGATTTTGAATAAAATTATTTAGAAATAATATCAACAATGAATAAAATATTGAGAGCGTTTAACACACACGTCCTCATGAAGGTAGTTTCAGCTACCTGCTTGATCTGCATCCAAGTGTTGCCTACCTTTCCACTTGGCTGCACTTTACTGATGACGGCCAATAAACCAGAAATACGATTCAGCGGATTGCATATTTGAGAGCTTTGTCCATCTCTTCGTTATACCCTGGACTCAGACAGCCAAAATTTAGATTATTTATTCGTTTTGGTCAAGCTATTGAAAATATTTGAATTCTTTATAAATACTTTATATAATGTAAGATATTTCATATAAATCATAAAATAAATATCTACTGACAATTACGTTATTGAAAGAAATGATCATCAAGAAATGAAGGGAGTAACGAGACTTTTAGTAAAAAATAAACTTACTTTCTTGTTTCAAGTCGTCTAGCTTTCATCTCTAGGTAGCGACTTCTTCAGGATGTTAAAATAAGATTATAATACAAAAGATTGGAAAAAAATAATAATACCTACAAGTTAGACGAGTTTACATTTTAAATCAAATACTCTTATGAAACGTTTATAAACT
>WOGM01000789.1:0-11330 GCA_015342125.1 Leptinotarsa haldemani | reverse complement strand
CCACATACCATTCAACTATACCAAATCTCGTTTTGATACACCTAATAGTCTAGAAGTTATGACTTGTCTAATAGATTCGTTGACACCCGGTATATCTGCAGCAACAACTGGATGCAGAATTGAAATAAAACTGTGACATTTACGAAGCAAACATTGAGATATGATTTTTTCTTTTGAGATGCAATGAAATTCATTTTATCATACTGTGGGTAATCCTAGAGCTATTTATATTTGGTATAAATTAATATTCTCAATGTGGAACATTTTTCCGTTAAATCACTCTAACTCTTTAAAAAATTTTGAAATAACTTTCACTAATCTAACGATTTCAATTATTTCACAGTCTGTTTCTCTCAATTCCATCGAGAATTAGGGTAGAATTACTACAATGACATTGACCAGTTACACGAGTAAATGCCGATGCAGAACAGAAAATTTTAAAACCATGTAAATAAGACGATATATTTGCATATTTCCAGCTATTAATATTTCTAATTAGAATATTTTTAATGGGTGTTGTTCTGCAAAAAATATCAATTCGCGTCAATAAATTACCAATAAACGTTTGCCATTTTTTTCCACCAACTAACAAGTAAAATCAGAAAAAATATGTACGTTGGCGAAAATGGATGCATACATTTTTCTCACCTTGATGCATAATTTCTTCAATTTTGTACTCTGGCCATTTTCCAGTAATTAACAGTAATGTGAATCGATCTAATTTGAATCTCGATATCGTTTTTGTTCAATAAAAATTGCCGTTTTGTGAAAGATTCAGGTATATTTTTCAACAGCAAACTGAAGCCCAAATTTTCAAGTCCTATATTCGATCGATTTTCGCAGTGGAGATATCAGACAAAATTAAAAAATTCAAATATATAACGTGAATTGATTATGATGGGTACAAATTTGAAGTTTTTCTAATAGATCACGACCTAAAGAAGCTGCAGTTCTTTTTTAAAATTTTGAATTGCCAGCGTCATACTTTGGGAAAACTTAACAATAATAAGAAATTTTTTATTTATTGCTGCCTGAAAGGTGAGCACGTTATTGAAATTATTCGTTTTGAGGTTATTCAGGGGACAATGTTGATTAGGATTAGTTAGACAAGTTAACAACAATAGGCATCTAGATGTCTATGAAAGTGTAGAAATATTATATATTAATATTATTAATAACGATGGTGGACTAATATCTAATAGTTGATATAATATATAGCTTGTTGAAATAATATTTTAATTATTAGATAGTCTAATGACGTCATACTTGACTGCCAGAACACAGCAAATTAAAGTACGAAACCACATCAGTGATAAAAATATATTACATGTGGTGTACCTCAAGGCACGGTGTTGGGGCCAATTCTCTTCATAATATATATGAACAATTTCTTCTTCACAAAAGGAGACTGTGAAGTAATAAGTTTCGCAGATGATACTGTCATTATATACGAAGATGAAACCTGGCAAAAAATGAAGAAAAAAATTGAAATTAACTTTCTCCACATTATGAAATGGCTGAATCATAGACTGCTTTCGATTAACCTAAAAAAACACGTTTACCTACCTTTTTGCAGCAACAAAACAGGTCTTCCGCATTTCAATCAAATTACACTTGATGATAACTTCACCATACTTTCAGCAGATTAAATAAAATACCTTGGAATTATACTTGATAAACATTTAAAATGGAACTCACAGGAAGAATATCTGGTAAAAAAACTCCGATGCATTTTGTACAGGTTCAAAAAAAGTAGAATATCATTTGAACTACGGGATTGTAGGATGGGGAGAAGTCTCTAAAAGTCATCTCAAACATCTTGAAATGGCACATAAACGTTTTTTGAGAATGATTCTCGACAGAAATATTACATATTCAAGCGACGCTCTTTATTGACGACGCTTTTTATTGTGATTGAGATGAAAACTTTTTTCACGCAGACGTTTGTTAACAGTTCTTTATTACTTTAGACATCGTCATCCATTTGAAGATTGCAAAGCAGTGCATGCGTGTAACCAAGATTTCCAAACATCATAATAATCTCTTGATTTTTCCACCTTTCAAACACTTTCACCAAACCTTCCAATCTGATAGATGTCACCAACTGTCTAAATAATAAAAACATTCAAGTTAACTTTATATTTCAAACATATTCGAAACAATACAAATTCAACAAATCCTGATTTATTCGCTTAGAACTACTTCTGGGGACAAGGACAGCAACTTACAGGGTCATTCACGACAGCAGGAAAACACTTGTACTTAGCCTTGAAACTTGACCCACTTCCATTTTCTTTGCCATTCCCATTTTTATCCTTCCTAGAACTCAACAGCTTTCTCCCCAGGTGCTTTGCGTTGCAGAACTCGCTAGGACCGCAAGTGGGGGGGTTAGTGAGACACTCTGGGGAGCCATGACATCCCGTTCTTTGACAGTCATCCTGCAAACCATCTCGCTTTTCACAGTCGCACCCTGTATATAGAATGCTAGCACGAAGCTCGCGGGATTTAGACTGTCTCACCCTATGCACTTCCTTGTCGCTGGTGGAGGTTTCTTCGGGTCTGGAGCTTCTCTGGCATACTTTGTAACAAACCTGGAGGTAAAATGATCAGTATTGGCTATTAATACGTCTTAAAAAGTGCAGTCCAAAAACGAACAGGAAGCTATCTCGCTTCTCATAAAGTCTGAGAGACACAGAAATGAAAATGATGGTGTTGCAGAATATTCATGCAAAGTGGAAAAAGATAACCTCTCCAATAACCTCTATAGAAACAATGAGTGCAAAAACATCTAGAGAATTAATCTTGCCATGATGACCATAAACTGACTGGCGTAATTCTGAAGGAAATTTCTGAAGAACCTTTTTAGTTTTACAGATATATTCAAAATAAGTACAAAATCATTCTACATTTGAAAGAAGCGATTTATTTTCCTCTAAAAAAGATATTGTTATTGAAAGAATCGTAAAAGATCGACTTTATACTTGTCTGTATACATACAAACAAGTATAAACTCTTAATAGAATACTGTTGTAAATCATGACCGAAAGGAAATAACGTCGGCCGCCACTGGTAACCATAAACCAAACGTGACGTAGCTGAGAGCGTGGGAATATCCAATGTTACCTGCCGCTCGAGAAGGAGCAAGAAACGTGCTACCGATGTCGATAGAACTTCGGCAAAATTCTACGATGTTCCATTGCGATATTTAAACGCTGACTGCAAGCGTATTCGGACAGTCAAGTACACGGTGAAGTAGAAGTAAGAATGCGGTACACGGAGTGATCTAGTACGGCGATAGACATTCAAATAATAGTTGAAATTTTTAGTTGAATTGTTTGTTGTATTTCAAGTGAAATAAAGTTAAGTTGAACCCACGGGTAAAAACGTAACATTTGGTATCAGAAGTGGGATAATTGACTGAAAATGTTCTGTTTTATGGTGAAAACAAAGAATGTCGATTACGACGAGATGGAAGAGCTTAAGACAATGTTCGAGGCTTTGCAAGCGAGCCTGGCGGAGAATGAAAAACGCAGAAGAGAGGAAGATGAACGCAAAAGAGAGGAAGATGAACGAAGGAGAGAGGAATGACAATTACGCCGAAATAAAGGAGATGAACGACGGAGGGAGGAAGAAAAGTTACGCAGAAAAGAAGATCGTGAAATCCTGCTAGGTATTCAAGGGAAACAGGTAAATATTCAGGAAAAACAGGAACAGCAGGAAAAAGACAATCAGATGTACCTTCTTTTATTGGAAGATTAAAAATCTTCCCAAATGAGTAAAGGGAAGGTACAGGGATATATTCAGGAAAATTTGGAAAAGTATTTCAGGAAACAAAGGAGGGATTGGAAAAAGTAGTCGATGAGAAGCTTGAAGGAATCGGAAGGAAACTTGAAGGAGTTGACAAAAAGTTTGAAGGAGTCGACAAAAAGTTTGAAATTTTTAGTTGAATTGTTTGTTGTATTTCAAGTGAAATAAAGTTTGATTATTCAGTGTAGTCAATTATTGGTGAACCCACGAGTAAAAACGTAACTGTTCCGTCTTCACCAGTTTACTCTTTTTTTTTAATTTTTTCTCTTCGTGTATTCGTCTATTGATGATTTCCACTCAATTTGTTAAATTTGTATTCAACGCGAAATTCGGCTGTGTTTCCTATTCTGATTAAATATATGGAGCGCTCCTCATATCAATACCTATATTTGGTCGGTCGCTGAAACAGCAGCAGAACAACAGGGATTTGATATATAGACTCGCTACAGAAAGCATCTCAGGTGATTCGACAACCTACTCAATTAACTAAGAAAGTTGCTGGCCAGCTAGTGTTGTGTGATTCGAAGGGTTCTTACGATCATCCTCCTGGAATCAAAAATCTCTCTACAAGCCGCTACTAGAGCCGACATACACTCAGGTGAGAACCGGAGCCACGCAATCTCTCTCGCTCTTTTTTTGTGTCCAGAACAAAATTCTATTGGGAACTTCCTCTAATCATATAATCCTATCTTATACTACAGTCCACTTATCTAATGAAGCTACATGGCCTATTTGGCCATGGTATCAAATATCATTGGATGAGTTAGTATGTTGCTCTGATTGCAAAGCTTTCACAATTATCCAGACTAGCAGCACTGCGATCTGAGGATTATCGAGGTCTTACCATTCAACGTGCTCTTTCCAAAACTATACGAAAAACGCTCGAGAAATTCACAAATATATTTTAAGTATAAAAGTGAAAAATGCTCACGCCACAGTATGATATCAATGAAATACCTGCCGACTTTCAAACAGTTATCAAGTTATAACGGGATCTAACTTCTTGATACGTTCTATTTCAGTTCTCTCGAGGAATCGCCAACTCTATTTACGATTTCCCAGAACGGCATTTGCCGGACCTTTTTCTTTCAAATAAAGCAATAAGTATATGTTGAATGAAATGGGTCCGTAAGTCACTTCGCTCGGCAAATATTTCAGAAGTGTTGTCATTGCAACAAAGGGGTACGTATCCCTTAGGACCCAACAATGGCGGATTCTCGCACTTGATTTAGAAGTGAACTTTGTGCAAACTTCGTACGTTCGGAAGTACATCTTAAATTGTAATTACTTTGCGCATATTTAGTGGATACCGCGTGTTTTTAATGTCTTCGGGGAGGCAGTAAATCTGCTGGATGTCTTCGTATTTTACTTCGACTTTATTGGACCTAACTAACTAACGGTTATTTATTGTCCGATGGAAATTTTCAATCTCCGAAGGGCGCTTCTTAATTAGCTTTGGTTTCGGAAAGAAAAACGACTTCACAGAGATTGTTTGTAGTATTTAGAGTGAATCTGAATTGTAACTGAAGTTCTGACAGACACTTACAATTCTCCCTTTTTCAAATGGCGTTAACGACTGAAAACTATTTATTGAATCCTGCTTACATTTCAAAAAACGATTATGAATAAAAATTATACATATGAAACACATAACTGAATTAACCTAAAAGTATGGGTCAGACCATCATATACAGTGATCAGGAATAATAATAATAATAATAATAATATCGTCTTTATAATGTAGAGATTACAAATTAATATAAATTATGTATTGTTTAATGTAATATAAATTACAAAATTATAAATTTACTAACTAAGAAATCAGACATTACTAAGATTGTTCGACCAACATTTACCTACATTATTCACTGTGTAGATAGTAAGGATTCTTTTATGAACTTTTGAAATGCTCTCAAATTTGAGTTCCTGTACTGAATAGGGATAGAATTGAAATTTTTAATAGGAGTGTAGGTACAGGTCCTCTGGCATCGTGAGTAAGCCCTTGCCCTAACATTAATAGAATGTGTACGAGATCTAGGAAGTAATCTTCTTAATGTCATCTTCATTTCTCATCATTTCATAAACATATATGGATAGATGAAGTCGTCTATGATTTTCCATACTGAACCATTCTAACTCTCTCAATTGTTGAGATACTTGGTGATACCGACGTAATCCGCAAATGAATCGTACGCAAAAACTCTGAACCTATTGAATCTCATATTTGAATTCATTATCAAGACAAGGACCATACAAAAAATCACAATAGGTGAACTGTGGGAGGACAACGGTTTCACACAGAGTCTTGCGCAAATTTACATTGAGAATAAATCGGTTGCTGTAAAGAGTTTTCAGTGAAGTTTTCTTGAGAATGCTATTTACATGAGATTTGAAACGGCTTTTCTCAAATACAAAGACCACGATAGCATTCCGTTGAGTGTTAAGAACTCAAGGTATGTTTTATGTGATGAAAACCTCTACGGGAATCCCTTTATTGTGACAAACGCCTATTTAGACTCGACCGAATGAATCCAGCTTCCTTAAAGAAGTCCATTACTTCATTTAGTGAGTGATCTTCAGGTCAGCTGGCAAGAGTGGATTTCTGTGAATCACTGAAAACTTGATAGAGTCTGCGACAGGATACGCTCAGAGAATGGGCTCTGTTACCAAAGTATTGATGTTTTTGTGATGAATAATCTACTCTAAGGTTGACAAACCGTGATACATTCTTCCTCAATCTAGTGAGAACCTGATGAGAAGTCACTTTGCGACTACCTTCGACAGGTATGTCAGTGACCCAAAAATAGTCCTCCTTTCACATATTTCAGAAAGATGTCTTTCTCTGGCTGCGGAGTATTAACTGCACCAGTCAGAAAACACTGTTCTGATCCTCTCAAATAACCTTCAGCTATTCAGTTGTGAACCATCTTCTGTAAAATCTCTAACGGCAGCCATGATGGCATACTAAAGACATTCCAGTTCCCTGGTCGAAATTGTGACTTTCCTGTGTTCAAAATACAAGATTTTACACATGAAGTCGGTGAATGAGTTACATATGAAGATACATTGGACTCAAAAGGAGTTGTTTTTCTTCCTATATGGGAGGCTGCACCACCTAGCCTCCTGGTGAATAAAATATAATCGAGACTTTTCGATATTCAGGCACAATAGTTGAGGGAGAACGTTCCCGCTATGTTTGTTGTTGGGTAGGTTTGTCAGGAGTAGGGGAAACATCTGGTCTCGCTTCCTCAACCCTCTCAGTGTCCACCATGACGATGTCGGAGCAAGAGGTACATCAGTCAATTGCACATCGTGTTGTAATCAAATTTCTCGCCGCAGAAGGTGTAAAACCGTCCGAAATCTTGAATAGATTGACTACTCAGTTCGAGAAAGAGACACTGTTGCAAGCCAGAGTGTTTCATGGTATAAACAGTTCTGAGAGGGTCGTGATCGTGTTGAAAATAGGAGTCATGACAGCAGACCTCGCACCAGCATTACAACGAACAACAACAGCAGTGTTCGATGGCTTATTGAAGATGACAGACGTCGTCCACTTCTGAAATTGCAAGTGAGGTCGGGATAAGTTATGGAAGCACTCACTCCATACTCACAGAGAATCTAGGACACACTAAGGTGTGCGCCAGGTGGGTTCCTCGTCTTCTCACAGCTGACCAGAAATTGCATCTTCTTCAGGGTGTGGGCGTCTTTTTGTCCGATTTCAGGAACAAGGAGACCAATTTCTCATTCACATTATCACCTGTGATGAAACATGGGTGCACCACTACACCCCAGAGTCTAAATAAGCGAGTATGGAGTGGGGAAAATAAGGAGAACCTGGACCAGTGAAAGCCAAGTCACGTTTGTCGGCTGGCAAGGTTTTGGTTGCCGTTTTTGACCAGCGTGGATTGCTGTATATCGACTTTTTGCAAGAGAGCAGGCCAATTAATGCGACCCATTACTGCGATGTTTTGAGTAAGGTCCGACTTGCATATCGCCGTAAAAACTGAGACCTATAGGTCAGGAAAGTGGTTTTTCTCCATGACAATTCTCGCCCCTATACAGCAGCCTTGACTAGGGAAAAACTGAAGCAACTGGGGTAGGAAACATTGGAACACCCTCCTTACAGTCCAGACCTATCACCCTGTTACTTTCATATGTTTGGCCCTCTCAAAGAAGCTTTGTGAGGCCAAAGATTCGATGGTGATGCTGAGGTTGAAGCCTACGTGCGCAATTGGCTGCAGACACGACCTGGATCTTTCTACGTGGAAGAAATTGGAAAGCTGCCTATTCGCTGGGAGAAATGTGTTTCCAACTCAGGAGATTAGGTAGAGAAATAAAATATATTCTTTTTTGCGTTTGAAATAAAAATGAATTACCAAAAAAGTCTCGTATATATTTGATTCGCCTAGTGGTTAACAGGATCTGAATAACTGAGAAACTCTTGATCTATGTTCATTGTTCAAAAAGAGAGATTGGTGTCGTTCAGTCTACTTTCATGTCCATTTTTGACTTGGAGTCAGATCATTTGGTTATTTCATGGATTATAAGGAGACCTACGAGTAGCTGAGAGAAAGAGGTCCATCAAAGTTCCGACAGTCATGAAGAGTCATTTAACATTTTCATACAAAGATACATGCCTCAGCATGTGACTTCACGAGGAACTTCCACCTGGCAAGATTATTTCAGTACCCACGCCATATGGTATTTTAATACTGACGCTAAATCAATTTCATTGCTTTATGGAATACAGATCAGATTGTTTGGCAATTTGAACGTAAATAATGTTCTCGTCAGAGTAACCCCTTTCCTTATGATGAGCATGCCAATGTAAATAAATGAACATGATAGTGTTATAAATCAATCTCACAGACCCACAACTGTTTTTGAGTCATTCTTTTGAAATCAGCATTTAGTTTCATCAATTCTACTACTGAACCTACTAATGATAACATTTAGGTGAAACATAGTTCATATAGGGCTCATAAGTAGGTGATTCTGTCGTTGGGCAATATGAACGTTAATAACGTTCTCTTTGAAGTAACCTATTTTCTAATGATGTAATTTTCATTAGTCGAGCATTGCAATTTGAAGAAATGAACATAATATTGCTATGAATTCATTTCACCAAAAATAGATATACAACTTTCAGCCTGTTTAGTAGTCCTTCTACAATTCTTCTACCGTTCAATGTGGATAAAACATAATTCTTGTGGTTCGTAAAAGGATGATTCTGTTGCCTCCATAGAGGCGTTATTACTGGATACGACAGCTATAACCAAAAGCCAAGTTGTAGTCTTGACAAGCTTCGTTAGACTACCTACTCAATTTCTGTGCTATATTGGTGAACACCAATACGTCGATTGATTCTAGACTCAGGGCCGAAGTGTGACAGTACCTGTGACTACTTAACCAACACATTTCTGTATGTGTAAAGTGTGAAAACCCACAGCACTTAGTCCACATGTGACCCATGGTACATCCTCACAAGGAGGTGTCCTCCTGGGTCATCGTCCATCCTGTCCTTTTTAGGAAGGTGGACAGGTTACTAGAAGACATCTCCTTTATATTGGCAGGTGTAGGCCAAGACTCGCCAAACACACTCTCTTTGGCAACCTTGAGGTGTCTCACGTTGGCCACCGCGAAGGTTTCAAAAAGTGCAGCGACATTACTGTCATTGCGCGGCTTCTCCAACCTTACTGGGGTTCCCTCCGTGAAGGTCCACAAGTGAGGGAGCTTTCCTGCATGGGCAGCCGGTTCCTTGCCTTCATCCAAGGCAAAGCTCTTGGCACCCGCCGCAGGAAGTGCCCTTGCTGTTGGAGGTGGAGTGGTGGAGGAAGAGGGTGCACTAATAGTGCACAGCTGCCTCTTTCGTTCTCTTTCTCCTTTTGGCCTCGGGGCCGCAAATGCGCTTACGCCTTGGCATTTGTATTACATCACGTGGTGATCTGCTATGTACAGCCTCATTTCTATCGGTAGACTGGAGTTGACCTTTCTGTTGATCCTCAGCTATTTCCTTAGATGTAGGTGAGCACTTCTGTCCGCCGTTGGGATTGGTTTTAGTTTTTGTTGTTTTTGTTTCTGTGTTCGTTTCATTCATGTATGTTCTCACGAGTAGCAAGGGAAGAGTTGTTCACCTCTGGCAGAGCCCCGCATTACGAGAGGTAGGCTGATTACAATGAGGCTTTGCCTAGTTCCCCAAGGAGATCGTTCGTAACCCCATATTACCCTGCGACCATTCAGCTGTCGGCACGATTCCTTACACTTTAGCTTGGGTAGGCTGGTCCACGGTGGCATGTTTTGCAAAGGCTTTTGGGGAGTTTCAGTTCCCCTCACCCTACTTATTTCTGCCACTGACCAGAAGTCCGGCGACCCTGACCATAAGGTCACATTGGTTTCCCAAATAGGGCCTCCAGTCCCCTGGCCATTCCCCTTTCGGCCACCTGGAGACGTGACCGATAGGTAGCCCAACCCACGGGTGTTTTTTACGTGATGATGATCCGTATTATTTCAAAATCATTAGTCAATTCATCAAATTTCTTCTAGTTCCAAACCATTCAATTCCATTTCCTCAATCCATATACAATCCGAACAACTTTTTCCACTAGTAATTGAAACATACCCTCATACGAAAATCCAGCTTCGTTAATGAAATGAATCGTTTCGATTCAAACTAACGGCTACCATTTTATGGCGAATGTTCCAAATGAAGGAATTATGGGATAGTTGCGGTAACATTTGTCAACGCCAGTCCGTTGCTATTTTCGTGTATGCGTGAGAACATGAATTCGTGAAAGCATTACGGAATGTGTCTAATTCTATTATTTAACTGGCATACAAATAAAACTCCAACAAAAATCCATATTATTCATTCGAATAAAGCTGAAAATTATGCACCCGGGAGTGAATAAAAATAATATATGGCAACAATAATGTCATTGGAAAGAGACGGTGGAATTTATTTGAATGAAGGGGAGTAGTGGGTCATTCGGGTGAAGAAACAGACAGCCTCACCAGATTGATGAATGGAATTAATTCTTCAAATCATCAAACGTTAATAGTTTTACAAACTATAAAAACACGCTTCAATAGCAACACACACTAAAAAATAAAAAGTAATTCAAAACAAATATAAATTAAAGAATATTCCCTCGCAAGGAATTCCAGTTTTTATTCTATAATGTTCATTATAGGGCAATAAAAACATAAAAAGAGGAACTGAAAAAAAAGTTGTCTGTGTGATTTGCACACGAGTAGTTCTGAAAAGAACTTAGGTCATCGACCCCTTAGGTTTCTACTCCTAGGTAGTCTCTTTTGTTTCACAGTAGAACTTAGTTCACCATATTCACTTTTGTCTCAATTCGTCTGATCGCTACGAATACTCTGATGCTGTCGACATAATATCCATAACCGGTCGTAATAAATATTTATTTATTTTATTTTATTTATTTATTAATCACAAGTACACCATGGTGTCTGGACAAGTCACATGAAATACACATATATGACATATATAAATTGTAAAT
>WOGM01000788.1:0-11318 GCA_015342125.1 Leptinotarsa haldemani | reverse complement strand
CGCCGTGCTACCGTACTATTATTTTGTTTATTATTTTAATACTTTTTTGTTCAAACCCTGTTTCCCCCTAGAATTGCCGTTTTACCCCTGCGGGGGTAATTACCCCCAGGTTAGGAAACACTGATCTAGAAGGATCTCCATGGGCACTGACGGTGTGGTACTGATGGTACGACTTATGGTCAGGCAAGTCTGTCTCATGATAGTGGAATCTATGATCAGTTGTTCTTTGCATCCTTGACTTTTCTTTGTGCAGCCTTTTGCTTTTTGTTTTTCGGTAGGTTTGTGATGGGTCGCCTTATGTCTGTTGTTTTTTTTAAGGATAAAACACAAGCACTGCAGGAAAATCCATAAGGCGCTCTAAGAGCGGTGCCTGTGCGAAAGTAGTGATTCAAATTGGATTTGAATCGCTGGAGATTAAATCCATTTGTAAAAAGGTTCTCGGGAAGTTTATTCCACATAAACGCCATTCTCCAAATGAAAGAGTATGTTACACCTCCAGTGAGGAGAGTTGTTTTCGGCATTCACTATCATCATTATTAACATCATTCAAAAAACAGTTCAACACTAGAAATATTTTTTAAATATTTAACAGCGGTTTTGTTTTCTTATCGATTTCTCGCGGAACTAATCTTTGAAATGAACTGCGTACTGAACTGCCCGCGAAACTTTTTTACATAATTGTATCTCATGTTTCTCAACCTAAAATCAATTTTCCAGTTGAAATCAACACCACAACAAAAAATTTTGTTTCGAACTCGAACAGGAATTTTCAATTTGATTGCCATTTACCATAACATACATATTTTAATAAATTGCAGGGATAATTTTTATTTCGTTGAAAGCATTAAAGAGATATGAAATCATTTAAATGTTACTCGAGGCTATTAAAACGTTCTATTATAAGGAACGAAAGACCGCTTTTGAAAGTACTGCGTGGTGGTTTCATTATAGTTCTGTTAGTGATAATAATGAACACTATAGTAATATTGAATGATAAATACAATATTTGCATGAATTTATTTTGTAATTATATCGTACGATTACTTTGAAATGTCTGTTCACGTTTCTATAGGGTGTGTCGATAATGCACGAATGAAAATTTATTCTCTACTCAGTGGTTCCCAAACTGGGGTACACGTACCCCATGGGGGTACGCGATTATTTTTAGGGGGTACGCGGCTGGCCAACAAACCATTAAATTTTGATAAAGGAAAAAACTCTTAAATCCAAGGTATACGCAAGGTGGACGTGTCCCTTAACAAAGTAAAACTTTGAAAAACCTCCGGCATATGTTTTATTACACCCCTTTCGTTTTTGCTCAAATTTTTGTTGTCAATTTTGATGGTGACTAATAAATGAATAAATAAAATGAATTAATAAAATAAAATGAATACGAAAACCAAAAAAAAAACAATTATTTTTGATTATAATATGAGCGGGATACGGGAGCGCAGAGTTTAAGTCTCAGCAATTCCTTCCTACCCAGTAAACACCGCCAAAGCAATATTTTTGCAGTAGTCAGTGTTGCCTGTTGATTTCGTGGTTGCTCAATCGGGTTCAAACAATAATGACTATTGAAAAGGAGAAGCTTATTGACATCTCGTGTGATCCCACGTTGAAAAAGAAATCATCTGGTACTGCATTGTTAGATTTTTAGATGTGATTACAGAAATAAATTAAATGTTGACGATAACTTAAGATTGAATTTAACCAAGCTAGAACCCAATATTGAACATCTGTGCAACATCTGTGAATAAGCGCATCCTTCTCACTAATTTTTGTTTGCGAATTAAGCGCTTTATGATATTTTTGTTTTGTCGTGTTTGTTTTAATGTTTAATCAAAATTAAATTATGTTCAAATATCATATAATATGCATATAAATATAATTTTGAATGATGCAACTAATTTTCCATTTCTTTCAGTATTTTAATATTAAAATTCACAAAAAGGATTTGAAGCTTTATATCTTCTATTCATTATCTGCGAGCGCAGGTAAACTTACCTAGAGTAGCTAAAATACCTGAGTTGAGACGTTCAAACCGTATAAAGAGCTAGACGGCAGAATAACAAGTTCAGTTTGAGGAGTGCCAAGAAGATGACAGTACGACCAGCTGTCGAAAGCGATCGCAGATAATTAATAGAAGATATAAAGCTTCAAATCCTTTTTGTGAATCTTAATATTAAAATATGAATATAATTATATAAATATGTATGAAATGTATAAATATAAATTACGTGAGCAATATATCTTTGTTTTTATTTAAACATTTGTAATTGAGTTACACAGGTTAAATCTATACTAAATAGAAAACCTTGAACCTCTTAATATGGTTTTATTTTTACTGCTGAGAAGGGATACTTGAAATTTTTTGGTGCTGAAAAGGGGCACAGTGTCTAAAAAAGTTTGGAAATCCCTACTCTACATATTCAGGGTTGTACAAGCTTTAAAAAATATATATCAGTTCAGCAGTTACATACTGAACCACGTCAAGTCCTCGTTGCTTTATTATAAAAGTTTCTGATAACACAATCGACAAAAACTGAGGAATAGTTGGAGATCTGATTCATTTTCACATCATTTTAACATTACAAATTTCCTTCCAAAAGTATTTCACAAGTAGTTATTTCACAAGAGTAGAGGTGATGACATTTTCTCATACAAAGATGCCATATATGGTATTGGCAGAAGACTCAATCCTCGAATATATAAGCACTCATCGCATTTGATATCTTTGTTGGTGTTGATTGGATTAAACGTGTTTTGCACAGAAGTAATATATTCCCTCAATTACTACATGAAGATACTCACCATTTCCATTTTCGTTGTTTCCCTCGTTGAAGAATGCAGTGCATTCTTGTTCCTTTATAAAACCTTGTTGTCGTTCAGCTCTTTCTCTCCGCCTTTTCAACGCAGGGGTGACTCCAGCATCAGTAGCTGAGAAAAAAGGTTATTAAGAAGATTTATTTAAGTATTCTCATTCGATATTTGTAACACATTCAGTGAATACAAATATTTCGAAAACAAAAATATCAAAGTTTCTTGATTTTATATGTTGAATTATTTTCATTCTCTTCAATAGGAGAGGGAAAACTGGAACATCTGATATGACCGAGTCTTACGGACCAGCACCTTACCTAATTAGGGTCATTATATCAATTCACAGTATAACATATTGTGTTATATTGTTATTGTACTTAATGTTAATTACTACTTGGTATGATATATTATTTTCACCTGTTGTTCACCTGTAATTATTATGTGGTAGAGAAAAAAAGGGCATTTTGGAATAGGACCTTTGTCGCTGTTCATAGATCTCATTTCAGGTTTTTCTATTTCTAAACTGGTTATTCTATGACCATTTTCCAAGGCATGTTGAGCGATACATCGTGACACAGGTGGAAACGACGGTACGTAGACTCAGAGGACAAAGAAGGGACAACGCGCAATCCCTGGCACCAACATCTCCCGAGGAAGTGAAAGATATCGTGAGACGTCTAGCTACTCGGAAAGCTCCAGACCCAGACCAAATAACAAACAGGGCTCCGAAAGTCCTACCACGAAAGGGTAAAGCAGCTATAACAAACATCATAAATGCTATACTCGTCCCGTACCCGTTCAAGAAGGCGACGGTTATACATATCCCGAAGCAGAAGAAGAACCACCTATTCCCGGATAACCACAGGCCAATCAGCTTAACACCTTCCTTAAGCAAAGTGGCAGAACGTGTCATCCTGAAGAAATTAGAGGATCAAACCAACGAACAAGGAATACTACCACAGAAACAGTTCGGTTTCAGATCAGTACACTCGACAGAGCTGCAAGTCCTGAAGTTAGTAGACTTTGCCACGGAAGGCTTCAACCTAGGCAAACACCGGAGCGATTTTCTTAGACTTTTCCAAGGCGTTAGATGGACTAATGGACTTTTCTAGCTGACAGGCGATGCCGCTGCAGAGTAGGACAAGAACTCTCAACGATACGATTACTGGAATCAGGGGTCCTACAAGGTGCAGTCCTTTCGCCACACCTCTTCTCGGTATACACAGCAGACGTGCCCAAACCAGAGAACAACTTTAACAAGTTGGCGCTCTACGTGGACGACAGAGCTCTGCTAGCGAGCCAAGCGCACGTCATTAGATACTTGCATCAACAGGCAGATAGATTAGAGAAATGGGCCAACATGTGGAAGATCAGTATACCCTGACAAGAGTCAGGCAATACTGTCCACCTGGAGGATGGTACACCCGGAAGGAAACGTCATCTTCAACGGACAAGAGATTCCGTGGACCAACGAAGCTAGATACTTGGGGGTCAACCTAGACAAAAGATTAACATTCAGGTCTCGAGTACGGCGAGATTTGTCCGACAAAACCTATTACCAATAAAAGGTCGAAGAAGCAACATAGGACTGAAAGTGAAGCTGCTGATGATAAAGACCGTAATACTACCGATAATCATGTATGCCTGCACTGCCTGGAGCCAGTGCGCAGCGACATACAGAAGACAGATCCAGTCGTGTATGAACACGTGCGTAAGGGCCTCCGTAAACGCTCCAAGATATGTACCGAATAGGTACACGCAGAGGACACGTTCGACATAATTCGAGCGCACGACAACCGAGTGCTAATCGACCTACATAACGCACTAAACAGGGATGATCCCAGATTCCGAGAGAGGGACAAATACAGGAGGCCAACGAAGCAGAACCAAATACCACCCCCAGGAGTCGCTGTCAGGCGGCTCAGGTAAATATATAAATTTCTCCTATCAGTAAGTTGAGGACCGCAACTACTTTGATCATAAGCCCCGTGTCCTGGATAGGCAGTATTGATAAATTCCCGTGCCATCCCGACTTCACTATAAAGATTAATTCTCTAGAGAAAAATATTTTGTCGAGGTGTGGATCAATCAAAATTTAAAGTTCATTATTTGCCTATTATGGTTACAACACTAACAAAAATATATTTACATATTCACAAAAAAATATTCTTCCATATACGGGAGTAGGGTTAGGGAAGGATGGGGGATAGGTATAGATGGGGGGCATGGCGGAAGGATGACTGTTTTGTTGAGCTTAACAAAACGGCAGAAGACACGCCGCTATACGGTCCCACGATTAGACAGTGGGAGCCGACCCCGCTGGTAGCTCTCCGCTCAACAGATTTTCGCTTAAGCCTTCATCTATGACGTCTCGTTTTTTGCCGAAGCTCACGCCAAAGTTCTTGCGGTGCGATTTAGATATTGCTTTATCTCATTTAACTTTTTATGCTAGTTATCAGGAACCTGCTGAAAAAAAGTAATGAAAAAGTCAGGCAAGAGTAATTTTGCTATCACGCTAAGGCAATGAATTATCTTTTCCAATTTTTCCACGGTCTAAGCGTGATCGGGTTCGTGCCGTTCATGGAAGATGTCCAATGAATCATAGATCAGCCCGGGGCAGATTATGGTAACTCCTAATAGCCGTGTGGTCCCTGGTAAGTGGACTTTTCGGCAGAAAGAACTTGAAAAATTCCTGAGACAGCCTCCTGATATGTTCAGTGATTGTCTCCACTTTAGCCAGATCTAACATATCAATCAATGAAATGTATATGTCACTATCAGTGCAAATACACCTTGTTCTGCGTCACTTCGAGTCTCTGTAAAGGAGACCTTTTGAAGCTGCAGAACATAGGACAGGCGTATAACATAGCTGGTTTTATTACTTGTTTGTAAATGAGCAACTTGTTTTGTCAATACGGAGCTTGGAGTGGATACGGGGTTTTATCGCCGCAGTCGCTCGTTGGGTCGCCAGACTCAAGTGTTCCTGAAAATTCAAGCACCTATCCAGAATAACTTCTATATATCGCGCGCTTTTCTGCTCATCAAAGCACGCGCCTTTGATTCGCAACTTCCCGAAAATCTTTACGTTGGTAAATTTTTTCGAAAATTTCCTGTCACTTCTGTTCCTGTCGAAGTAAGGCACGATCATCCTGTTGAGGTGGATCTGCAGCTGCTGATTAGCCAATTCGATTGAGGATGAATGCGCGTGAATTGTGGTATCGTCTGCATAAGTAGATACCCACATTCGTTTTCGAGAACATGGTGCGGTGATAAGCAGAATGTGGTTTGGTCCACTCTCACACGAATAGTTCGATTAGTCAGGTAGGATTCAAGAATCCTAATCACGAATAAAGGCATGCTGCCGACCAAATTTTGGCACACATTCTATCCATACCTTGTCAAAGGCTTTTTGAAAATCAAATAGGAGCATAGCAGCTGTGTTCTTCCCCTGATGGAAAGACTCCTTCATCCCGTGAACAACTCGTATTAGTTGAGAAGTCGTGTTCCGACCTTATAAGAACCCGAATCGCTCATCTCCTCTAGGCGAAGAAGTCTACCTAGCAGTACTTTATCGCCGACCTTCGCGACCACATTGAGCAGCAAGATCGGACGATAGCTATCAATAAGGTGTCTAGCTTTACTGGCCTTGTGGATGGGAACCATCTCCGCATGCTTTAGATGGCGTTGGCAATATACAATAACTGCACAAGACCCTTACGAGGATTGCGGAGTAAAACCGCCTCGATTCCATCAAGCCACGGGGTTGTGTTTTACCCCAAATGCTTGATAGTTTTTACAATGTCATCGTAGCTAGTGAGCCACTCTACTAGGATCTGTTCCGTCATGGCCGTAACTGGTCTACTCCTGACCATGTTGGCGACCCTGGTGGTATTCTCATGCTCGAAGCAGTCATCGGGTTTTACACGGTGGATATCGGCAAAGTACTCCTAGAACAACCGAGCCTTCTGAAGGTTCGTCACCGTGTGTTCTTGACCCTTCTGTATAGAAGGTATGAACTAGAAGTGGCTGTCCAACTTCGTAGCCATCCACCATATATAGTGATCATAAACACTAAGATTCTCGAGCTTATCCTGTCATCTTTTATTGGTGAACTAGAAGATGCGTTCATTGACCTCCGCCGCAAGTCTCAGCGTGCGATTCTTGTAGTGGGGGTCCCGTGTTCACTGGCACATTTTGCGCTGAATGTTTTTCTCCTTAATGAGTTCAACATTATCTAGTGGAAGGATATCTTGGTGTTCTTTCACGATTACCTTCCTTGTCGACCTATCTCTCGATTTTTGAATGTTTTCGACAAAATGCTCACAGATCATATCGAGATCATTTGGATCTGTTGCTTTTTATTACGGTAAAACCATTCATAGCCGATCTGGACTCCCCCCCAGTCGGTGCTCCTGTAGTCATACTTTGTTTCCTCTTATTGGGGTTGGCTCGAGTGAGACTAAAGAGCACCGGAGCTCAGCTCGTCCACCGTGACCAGTTCGCTCAGGTCTATCACATTTTTATTTGAGACAAGGTCGTCAATCGTGAGTCGGGAGCACTATCACTGCGCCGATTTATATATTGGGGTGACATATGAGGTTTTCCAATAGTCCGGGAATTTGCCAGATGATAGGGAATTATTAAATATATCGAGCTAAAATGAACCTGAATGATTTAAGAAAAGTTGGAGGAATTCCATCAGGACCGGGGCCTTTGTTGATATTAAGTTCGGACAGTTTTTCGTAAATTTTAGAGATTTCAATATGATAAATAATTGGACATATTAATCATAGATGTAATATTGGTGTATAATGATGTAAATATTTTCTTGTATAGACGGAAGAAAATTGAATAGCAAAAAGGTTTAATAGACTGTTCAGTGCGTTGAATGTAATCTGTATAACATTGTCTGGATAAGGATTTACATCTTGATCTTAAATTGCTAAATGCTGCGTAGCTTTCTGAACACATTGTGCTCTTGTAGATCGTGTGAGCTAATTTCTTTTCATAAAGTAGTTTCTTCAGTTCAGGGGAGTGCCAGCATGGAAATCTCCTTTCACAGATTTTTTTTCAAGGAACGAACCGATCAATGATAAAAAAAAAATAATGTCGTAAAATATTGAAATCATGTCAGAAAGCTCCTTTCCATGTAATGCATCATCCCAATCGATTGCTTCAAAGGTCGAGTTTATCGATGAATTGTCAGCGAGAAGAAAGTCATTGTACTACTCTTCACCAGATGAATATTCGTTTGATATTTTGAGTTTCAAATAACATTCAAGTGAAGGATGATGCGACTCTTCAGGAATCAAGATGTTGACAGCCTTTAGTACCGTAAGATCAACTGGTGATAAGATTGAATATTTCGTTAGATTGAAAAATATTGAGAAAATCACACATAGTTGATATCGTTTGATTGAGTGGATAGAGACAGAGGAGAAGCAACAGAGCATAATGCTGATGGAAGATTAAAATCGCCAATTAAAAAAATATTTGTATTACTATATTGTCCGTCAAGGTAATTAGCTGATCAAAGTAAGATTGGTATAAAGTTGGTGAAGATTTAGATGGGAAATATACCGTACCAATAATATAATTGTTATTGAAGAGAACAAACATTGTTCGATCGAAGGATCAGACTAAATTAGATAGACAGGAAATGATATTTTGATAACTATTAGTACACCACCGCCCCTGCTGAAGATACTGGATTCAATAGAGCGGTCAGTTCTATTGTATACGTTCTAATTGGAAAGCCCAAGTTCGGCGTCGGTGAATTCAGGTGTGAGCCAGGTTTAGGTGAAGATAGTAATATTATAAGAACAATTGCTAACATTTAAACTGAAGTCCGTCAATTTACTTCTTAGACCTGTAACATTTTGGTAATAAAGGGCTGCTCGGTTTTAGTTTTTTTAATGATTTTTGGTGTATTGTTGGAGTATTTTATAGAAAAATTAATTTTAGTCAGCTCCTGATAATGCTAACTTGGTTGAAGAAATGCCTGTCAAGAGACAGTAATTTTATTGTGGGGTGGGAAAGAATAACTGGCATAATAAGGTCTATGGGTTGTTTCAAGCCAAAGTAATATACTGATACAAATTATTGAATGAAATGAAAATTACTTTTTGAAATCGCCAGATATCTTGCCAACGATGCAGTATGAATTGATTGCATTTTTAGGAAAACTCTAAAGCTCTATATATTTTACTAATAGTTTAGAAAACAAACCTTTGTCGCTTTTATTGTTACTCCCTCTCAAGTTTGTGTTCATGGAAGAGGACTGCGAACTTGATGAATCAGAATCTTTATCCTCTTTGTTAGTTTGTAAGGTAGGACTGCTTCCCTTCGTGATCATGGTAGGATATATTGGACTATTCCCTGTGGAGTGCCGCCTGCTCTTCCTCCTTTCCGTTGAGTCCACTACAGATTTTCTGTTCCTTTTCATTTTCATAATACTATCATCTAGACGTCCTAAATATGATCCATTAAGGTCTTCACCATCTTCGTATTGGAGAACTGCTTCATAAATTTGAAATTGCTGTAATAGATCTAGGTCAGTTCCGGGCTTGGACATATATCTCTGAATGACAGTTTCAAGACCTTGTTCTTCTAATGGGTCTATTTGGTCATAAAACGTATCCTGATCTGACACACCATTCAGAATCCTGTTAATGAGTGTCATGGCATAAATTAGAAGTTCTGTGTCAGCGAACTCGAAGTCCTTCAATAATTTCATTATATTATGATAGAAAGGAACTCCTTCAGAGTAATCAACACTGTGAATTGCCTTGATCAGAAGAGAGCAATTTGAGTCGGCATATTCTACGAAAACTAACAATAATTTCAGCGCAGTTTTCACCACCAATCTGAACTTTGACGAAATGAGACTGTACAACCATTGGATAGTTTGATTGTGCTCCATGACTCCGTTCATACCATCGACGTAAAGCATTACTTGACCTAGAGCCCTCAAAATGTAATTTAGGTAATTTTGATCTGCTTCGGATCCGACTTTTATGAGACATGATAAACCGTCGTTTCGAACGAATTCGTGAACTAAATCCTTATCTTCTTGGAAAATTTGTTTGAGGGAGAATAATGCACGTCGCAGTTCCCGACCCTCAGATGTCAACAGTTTTTCTGAAAAAGAAAAAGAAATGTTTTACAACATAGGTACTCAGAAAAAAATTATTATGGAATATAAATCCATAAATCAGAGGTAAATTATGTGTGTCATGTGAAAATAAGACTTTCTGATGAGGGCAATGTAAAACACCATTTTGTAATATTAGGAAAACTTTTATTCATGTTATTAAAACAAACAATTCAATTTGAATTTCAATACGAATCTAATGTGAAGGATGAATTTGATGATTTTCAACAAGTTTGTTAATATCAGCCTCGAATTTACTCAAAAACAGCCGTGAGTCACCGCGTTCGGTAATCTGCAACCGATTTATCTTTTCAGTTAGCAAAGTTGCCATAGCACTAAATCCACGTTCACATGAATATGATGATGGGAATGCTATCAAAAATCGTTGAACGATGGACCACAATCCAGGGCACAATTGCGGGATTGGCTTTTGTAGCCAAAATTATTGGTATCCATTTTTGAATTTTCTTTTTATTTTCTCGTTCGTTATCAGTTCTATGATTTCTATTTTTAGCTGGAATGGTCCTGCTGTGTTAACATTTGAAAAAGGATCCAACACCCAGTCCGGTATTCCCAATTTCAAAATGTCCCCGAATAGTTCTGTGAAATCACTGTGGAGGTTCTCCAAATGTTGGCAGTAAACAAGCAATTGGTCGTTGTTGAAGGATACTGCTGACAAGTTAGGGAAATTGCCGTCTGCCGATATTATTCTTGTATAAGAGCAATTTGGCTACAACAGCAGTAATGACATTTTTTTTTAATCAAATTCAAGTCGTCGCCTTGAAGTTGGAGATTGACATCATTAAATGATTTATACAGGTCTGTAAAGTACGCAATATCATTCTTTGAAGTGATGATGTGCAATTCTTTGTCTTTGTTTTCCAGGAAGTCTACTACAGAGTCAAATAGATTGTAAAATCGAGTCAGACTGTTACCTCTTGATAACCAACGCACTTCGGTGTGAAATAGCAATCAGTTGAAATCTTCATCATTAGCAACACAAATCTGATCAAATAATCTGTCATTTAAAGAGCTGTTTGATATATTGCTGTAATTGAGAGAGGCGCTCACTCAAATTTTTCGCAACCAAATGTTGCCTATGAATGACGCGATGTACAGCGAGCACATATGGAATTTTATTTTTTGAGTACGCTATGAAGCCTTTGTGACATCCTGTCCTAGTCAGAGCGCCATCCGTAGCAGCTGATATCATATTCTTCACTGGAATTTCTTTCTCATCACAAAATGTTTCCAGTGTATTATATATGGTTTCTCCTTTTGTATCCGTCTCTAAATTTCTGGCAAATAGTAGTTCTTGATATATTTTCTCATTTTTAATAAACCT
>WOGM01000787.1:0-11324 GCA_015342125.1 Leptinotarsa haldemani | reverse complement strand
AGATTGAATTTGGGTAAATTGAATAAATATTTATTCAAAAGCTTAGGAGGATATGAATTTTCCATTAGAATACTTTTTAAAAATTTTAAATCATTTTTAACAAAATCAGGATGGGACAATCTAGTGACTCTTTCTTCAAGAGATAAAATTAAGTTGGTTTTCATCCTTGAAGGATGCTGTGAAAAATAACTAATGAAACTATTGCTACATACAGAACAGATTACAGAACAGGATTCATTTCATGTCTAGGAAAGGTAAGGATCCTTTAGCTTCTTTTTTACAAGTGAAATAAAGATGTGGATTGAAAGAGTTGTGATGAGTTTGTGATGATTTCACAAACAGCTTCATTATTGGTCAGGAAGTGAATGATGAACACTTTGAACATATTTTGGGATGGACTGATGGAGTGAGTTTTGAATACATTTTCCCTTGAAATTATGTTATTTATTGATAGGGGGTCATATTCATATTAATTTATTATTGATATTACATTGACAACTGCAACATACCTTTCCTAACTTCTGATAGATAAACCGTGTAATGTCGTATTCAAAGGGTATTTCAACTCTTCTGAGGCATTAATGAAACAAGACCTTATCTCCGTTCCTTCCCAGATTCATACACATAAATGAAAAAATAACATCTAACTCTTGTATAGAAAATTGATAATTTTTTGGGGGATACCTACTCTTTTCTTTAATCCCTTCTCAATACTTAAAAATAATAACAAAAGTGAAATTAAACATATATAAAGAGTTTTGCAAATTGCTCCGAAATTCATTATTTTTATTGTGTTTTGTATTCCGTTGGCTATAACAATGTCACTCATTGCATCAAAACTATAAGTACCTACATATATTTATTGTATCATTACAGAAATAAATGCCTCTACTGTCACTCTGTTTACATCAGTAAAACTCACCTAACCTAAATAACATTAATTTTGGTTGGAAGATTTTGGATACCCTGTATTGAATATCAGCTACATTTTAAACGAATCGGTGTTCCACGGCAATGAAACCAGAACCCTCGTAAGCTGTAAATCAAAAATTCTATCTTCTCAAAACCATAAATCAAAAAGCTACCGAGGGCCGTTGACGACCGCCACTGGACAATGCGGTACATTTGCCAAAAAGGTATATAACGTAAAGGTTCCAACATTGTTACTCAAAAAAGTCATTTAGTCCTGCATTTCATGTTTTGATAGGCGTGAAAGTTCGGCACTCCTATATGAGGTTGATTTTCATTGTTGACATTCCTTTAGTAAACAGTCGGTATAATGATGTAGGTTAGGCACTGATGCCCCTATAGTTTATTCAATTTTTGTCGAATGAGTGAAACTTTTTTCCATAAACTTAGGAAAAAATGAATGTATGGATAATGTTAATAAAACAGTGTTAATAACATTTTGAACAATATATCATTCACACAAGTATTTATCAGGTACAAATTTCATCTTTGATATTATTATTATAGTTCCTTCAGTATTGTCTGAGAGTAAAAGAATTTCAAGAATGCAAACATGTCGCTACATTAAAGAAAGCAACATATTTTTCTCCAGCAAATAGCACTGCAATTCATCCACGAAATCATTGAGATATGTGTACCCTCTATATCCCTTGAGGACGCCGCTAACGAGTCATTGAAATAGGGATATGCGACAAAGAACGCGAAAATACCGCCAAAAGAACCGCCCGATATTATTTCTGATATTACGTTTAAGATAATATTAATAGGCGTCGGACTGGGGGTATTAATATAAATTTTCCATTGATACATTCGGTATGATGAGAAGATAATTAAAATATGGCGTAAACTAATTTTGAAATAGTTTTTTATTATTTAGAACTGTTACCTTCTACAGATCTATAAAATAATCATAATATTGAATTTACGAATACAAATGTAGATAGGGCAAAAGTTACTGCATTTGATAAATTAGCTTTTTAAAAAAAAATCTAGTTTGTCATTAACTTAAACCTAATGTTAAAAGAAATATGTATCATGGTGACGTTTTAAATACTCTATCCTTTTCCTTTATCCAACCTATTTAAATCAAAACATTATCATTTGTAGTTTTGATTCGTCTTTTGATGTAAATAAATTTGATATTATTATTATCATTAACACTGATAATATCAAATTGATCGTCGATATGATAATGAAGATGGATAAAGTATTTGAAACATCACCTGATAAGTATACGAATAAAATAGATTTCCGCGGTTAGAAATTTGAACATCTGATTTCGAGTTGAACCGCGTTCAAAATTTCGCGTTGTTCGACGTTTCGACTTCGATTTTGACATTTTCAAGAAGTAGAAAAGTGAGGCTGCACACTTGTTGGTTTGGAAATGAAGATTTATAATCCTTATTGGATTTAATAGTGGATTCAGAAACAATTTTATAGATTTAATGAGAATACTTAATTCGAATAAGACATTGCGATAATTGTAATCTGAAAAAAAGTTTACAGAGATTCGTTGAGTGATTCTTCACTGTATGATTCAGTTTCATTAGGATTAATGACAACTGCAATATTTTTTTCTGATACGCATATGTACAGACGACTCAAAAACCAAAGAAGGATCAGGATGTGGAGTGAACTCCAGATCACTAAGCCTAAGGATTGAGTGGGGAGTGGGAAAAAATACCAGCCTGGTTCAAATAAAACTAGCTGGTATCTCAATTGCCACAAAAGAAATAACCAAGAAAGAAATTTCTGGCAGAAACTTAACAATCTGCACTGATAGCAGACAAGCCCTATTAGCCTTGAACAGACAACGTGTTACCTCAGGGCTAGTACTAGAATGCCACCAAGATTTAGCCAAAGCCTCGGTAGATAATAAAATAATTCTGAGGTGGCTTAAAGGGCACGATAGGAGTAAAGATAATCGCATTGCCGACTCTTTATCCAAGGAAGCCACTGTACTAAGAATTTTAGGACCCAGTGACACCTACGGCCTAATGACTTCGACAATTGCGGAACTAGCTGAACTCCACACCCTTGCTCAATCCCTAAAGAGATGGGATGGAATGAAAGGGTCCAGTCTTGCCAGGATCAACCTGGCTGACCCTGGGAAGCTGGCGCCGAAGTAATATCTGGTGATGACCAAGAAAAACCTATGCTTAACAGTAGGATTTCTGACTGGCCACTGTCAATTGAGGAAACACCTACATATCATGGGACTAGTGGACACACCTCTATGCAGGATGTGTGAATAAGAAGATGAAACTGTCAGGCATATCTTATGCGAATGTCCGTAGTTATCGTCAAGAAAGTGTGTGTTCGGCGTATCTTGGCCTATACCTGCCTCCTAATAACATGTCCACCTTTCTGGAAAGGACAGAATGGACGATGACCTAGAAGGACAACTCCTCGTGAGGATGTACAATGGGTCACATATGGCCTATGGGTCTACACTAACCCTCCCTACTCTACAGATACAGATCAGATACAGATACAGGTCAAAGTGGCAAAGATAGAATTGAGTTGAATTATTGTTTTTTTCAATATTTAATGCATTAAATGAATAATTAGAGATTTTTCTGAAGCACTTTAACTGTTGCGGAACGGCTAACATATTTATTTTTATTTACTTAATTATGTCTCTTCCTCTACCCTCAAAACGACTTCAATATGATTACGCCCACTGTGGTGTGTTGGAGTGATGAGAAACGACAAACATGTTGCATACTTTTCTGTATGGTTGATTGTCCGCCATTTTTGACTGCCCATTTCAACTTGTGAATCATTCGCTATTTTGATGATAATATTTATGTGTTATCACATTGCATAATATCGTGCTCCTCGATACACTGATTAGCTTCGATTCCAAGAACTAGTACCAACCTTACGAATCTGTTGAGACAGCTGCAATCCACTCAAGGTAAGTCGTCTTTGAGGGATGTTCTTTACCATTTTTGTTAAATAGCATAACGGTATACAGCCCCTACTATTACCGTTCCGTTATATCAACATTTCACACATTACCAGCGATTTTAGTCCCTGAATGATTCAGGTGTCACCTATCAGGTGACAATACTGCATTAACATACTATTCACATACATATCTCGCTATTGTTGCTCAAAAGCCAATATATTGGTTTATTGGCTTTTGAGACAAGTTATTTGTCAGCGAGTACTTTTATGAACACCTATTTTGGCGTGAGCAATTTACAAACTGTTCCATGCAGTATCCATGAACTATTATTTTTCCAATCAATCTCTTCATAAGTTCAATTTTTTATAATCAACACGAGGCAGCAAAAAAACGTAATGATAGAACCTAACCCAGAACCCTGTGTTGGCAAGCTGATGGAAACACAACTTGCCGGACCCGACTGTCCCTAAAGGACAAGCCTGAGTAAGTAGAAATGAGAACTCCCCTTGAAAATACGCCATGTTTGGGATCAACAGAAGACTCTATCTTAGAATATCGAAGATAAATAAGGCTTATCAAGGCCGTCACTTGCAGAACCAAGCTTCAACATCGACCATCGCATGAGATTCTTCCAGATTTCCCTGCAAGAACCAGTTGAAACTATCAGAAAACAAAGCATTCGTGGTCCTAAACCTGGCAGTGTTGTTTCAACCCACCATCAGTTGTACTAGACTGAACCACAAATGCATTGTTGGATTGAACTGTCATTGATGAACAGGCCTGACTAAGTAGAGGCGATATCTCTCTCCACGAAAACGCCATCTATGCGGCCCGACATGAAAACAAACGACTATTGTGAATGAATAATAGAGGTTATGATAACGATTTCTTTTGTCAGTTAGTTTGACCAGAAGTCAATAACATGGTTCCAATAACATGATAGTAAATTCAAGAAGATGACATCGTTGTTAGAGAGAGAGCTCATCTGAAGACATGTACGATTGTATCTGTCATACGTGGACAAACTAAATCCACGAACAAACACGATGGTGGAAAGTATACCATGAAGGATAAGTGAATCGTAATGTCTCTCGAAAGACAATCCCAACGGGGTCAAATGTCTCCTCACCTAAATAAAGCTAATATTACGTGATTGTCGAGATAGCTGAATTTATTATTTCATACAAGATGTCAGTTTCGAAACAGGAGATTTTATCTGTAACTGTTTCTGCAGAAATATTACAAGTCAGAAGGAAAATCTGTCCGCCTGAAGAATTGCTGTGAATGTTTGAGAAGCATTCGTGATTCTTGGAACTTATCTCCGTCGTGTAAAACTCGACGAACACACTTATTTGCACGACTTAATTTACGAGATGATCTACGACTCTGAGGATTTAGTCTTCTGAGAGGAACCTAACTGTTCTGTCGTGCAGAAAATTCAGCTTGGTCTTTCTTCAATTTATTGAATGCAGTCAGTGTTGCGTGAAATCCCATTAAACATAGTGAGATGATGTTCAATTGTCGATGATACCAATCACTTGTACCATCTCTAGTTATTGGAGCTCGAATTCAACAACACATTACTACCAAGAGGAGGATCTGCCATGCAGCAACAAAAAAAATACTCGAAAATAAAATGTTTCCAATTTCATTTTCAAATTTTCGATAAATTAAACAGACAAATTCATTATGGGTTGTGTCACATTCATTTCAAAATGAAGATTTGTTTTAAAACAGTTGTGGAAAAAATTGACATATCGAATCTGAACCAATAATATTATATACCTTTTTTCCAGTTACTGACTGAATTTTTTTTCTTGGTTTGAAAGAGGAGATGGATGCTCCAAGGTTTCATTTCTTATTGAATTAGTGATTCACCAACATAAAATATTTTTTAACAATATGATCGATACCTAGACTATACTGAACTATAACATAATTGCCATTAACGTGTTTTATATTACATGTCTTTGTTGAATAAATATTTTCCATTTTTTTGAATATTACACTTTCAATAGGAATAGAGGTAGGTGGATTTTTTTGGAAGAAACGAAATATTTTTTCCTTATTTTTGGAAATCATTATTAGATGTGAGTTTATGAAAAAAACAACAATTCGTTCCCAAGAACTTCTGAATGGGAACATAATTTACTTCAGCCGCTTCGTAGACAACGAGAAAAAGTTTTATCGTTTTGGTAAATGGTTCCTGGACTATCGAAGTCAGTTTTGGTAAATAGTTCCTGGACTATCGAAGTTCCTAACGCAAAATTAGTGAAAAAAAAATTCGAGAAGGTTTTTGTTTTTTGATAAAAATTAAAAATCAATCATAAGTGTTTTGATATTCCCAATTGTTAGTTTTAGACGTAGGTTTTTTGCGATTGCAATTTATCCGTTCCTCTATTTCGTCTGAAATTTCTCGTGCGGTTGCAATTCGTCAGATTTTTTATTTTGTCTGATATTTATTGTGCGGTTGTGAGGTGAAATTTAATATTTTTATCTGTGAAACTCATAGAGAACAGTGAATGCTTTTCGGTAGAGCATTTATAAAAACTTTTTTCTGTTTTTTTGTTATTGGATTTTGAGGTATTTCTCAAACTATGAAAATAACGAAAAATGCTTTCGATAAATTTGATGAAACTAATTTGTCAAAAAATTTTTATTTTGTCATGTATCAGAATTATTGAAGTAAATCCTGTTTTATTGTTCGATTCCACATTGATGTAAATATTTTTTGTGCTGCAGAAAAATATATTTTTCAAAACTGAATTTTGTTTTCTACAATTTTCTCATCAATATGAATTTTTATTATTAAATTTATATTTTGTTGCATCCTTCTGAAGTTATCTTTTGACAATGAATCCTAAAGACACGAAGACAACTGAATCTTTTCAAAAATAATATTATTACATAAAAATACAAGGCCTGTTAAAAAAATTAATTTTTTTAAAAAATATTAATCTATTCATCAATTTGAATTTTGTCCTTTTCAAAGTAGTCAGATTTCAGATTTAAGATTTATTCAGACTGAAGTGTACAGATAAACATACATTTCGACGATTATTATAAAGTTTCTGTTGGATGACGTGACAGCACCTGCATAGAGTTTTGTTAAATTATTGCGAAATAAACCTCCCCATGCTTTTTTACAATACCGTAATATGGATTCAGCTAATTAATAGTAAATTACTTTTAGTGTATAATTATTCAAAAATTCATACATTTCTCTGGTAAGCTGTCTGAGTCTGTTAGTCAAAAATACAACATGATTTTCCCACCTCAAGGTTTGGTTTATCATAACACCTAAATACTTGGTACTATGCATTTTTCAATTTTCGCACATTTGCGTATTACACGATTATGGCAATCATTACATGAATACTTTTTTTTTACTATGGGTTGATCACCTGCAACCGGAGAAAAAGTAATGTATTTATTTGTTGCCAAGTAGCTTTTGGTCTAGCCATTTTTTAACTTGTTCCAATCCATTAATTGCATCAACAATAACCTCACTCTAAGTGTTTGCAAAAAAAATCAACGTATCGTCTTCATACGAGATAATATGGGCTTTAGAGTTTTTTCAAAAATTCAATACTATTTATATAAGTAAAAAACAATATTGGGCTTAGCACTGTTCCTTGTAGTACCCCAATTGATATTTCTAACGGATTACTACAATATTATCCTTAATTCACTTTTTGAGATCTCTCATATAGATAATTGTGTAGAATATGGTTTGCCGGTCCTCTGATTCCATATTTGAAAAGCTTCTCCAAAAGAACTTCGTGAGATATAGTATCAAACGCCTTGGCCAGGTCAAGAAAAAACCGATATGCCAACATCCTCAACAACTTTTCTAATAATAATAATGATAATAATAATAATAATCGTCTTTATTCATCGACATATTATGAAAAATGAAATACATAAATTTAGTACAATACTAAGGGTCGATGAAAAGGTAAAGTATCAGCCTAGGCTGCTTTTCAACTTAACCTAGTGATTCGACAATCCTCAATAGCAATTTTCTTCAATTTATCAACATTTGCATCGGTTGTTTATGTGCTGGAGCGTCCTGAGCATCGTCATTCACGACGATTCTGTGGAAAGCTTGTACCACTTGTGAACATTTTCCGACTCAGAGTACAATCACCTAATGCTACTGTATTTCAAGTGTTTTTGAACACTCAATTCCATTTTTTTCACCAAATTTTCGATAGCAGGTGTAACTTGTCAAAAAACGGTTTTGGAATATAACTCCCGAAGTGATATAAAAAATACAACAGCTTCGATGAAACAATTATTTTTACAAATACAAATTACGAATACACCTTTCTGAAAGTGAAAATGCTTCAGAGTTTGTTCTGCGAATTGAGAAAAACGAAACGACTGAAAATGTGTTAACGACAGAATGAGATTTTTAATAACATCACTCTTATACACAAACTGCAACCGCGGTAGGAAATTGCGATAATCAGTAAAAGATTTCATTAAAAATTTCCATTTCAATTTCGAGTAAATGGATAAAGGAAATCTTAGAAATAATCCCCTCGCAGTATTCCAGCAGGAGTATTCCATAATTTGTATTCCAAAGTGCTTTGTGGAATTTTTATTCAGTTATGAATGCTGTCTGAAAAATCAGGTTAATGGAATAATAGACACTCCTCGATATTTTCAGCGGAATAATAAATTGTCTCAAGCGAGACACCAAGATAAATATGTTTGCGTGCTTTGTATTTATTCTGATCACTACATTTCTGTGCTTTATGCCCACATCGAAAGGAATCACAGGGAAGCGATTACTAATTAACCAAATTCATGATAACTTTGAATGAATAGGAATTTGATGGGATAGCGACATTTTGTTATGTTTTCCGAATTAATAATGAAATATTTGAATTTATCGTCTGATTTTTCGCCTGATTTTCCTTTGCTTTCCTATCAGGTTTCATTTGATTATCCCTGTTAATCCGAAATACATGCCACAAAGCAAAAATACGTTGTAGATTTTTGAAAATAATCATCAATGAATGATAATTATTCAATGAAATGACAGGTAATACACACAGGCTTTTCGAAAACTAATTTTGTTTATATATGGGCGTTAACGATCACTGTGAATATTCATTAAATCAAGATATATCAATTGCCACATCTTCATTTACTTTTATTATCCTGGAATGTATTCATGAAACATAAAAACGAAAGTAGGGTTATGAAGAGAATGAAAATACTGTTCAATAAAAATATTTCTCGACCTCGCCTCCTATTGATAGGAAGATGATGAAGACGCACTGTATGCTTCATTGGCTAAAGAGTCGGCAATGCAATCACCTTTACTCCTGTCGTGCCCTTTAACCCACCTCAGTATGATGTTATTATCTACAGAGGCTTTGGCTAAATCTTGGAGGCACTCTAGTACTAGCCCTGAGGTAACACGTTGTCTGTTCCAGGCTAATAGGGCTTGTCTGCTGTCAGTGCAGATTGTTATGTTTTTGCCAGAAATTCCCTTCCAGGTTATTTCTCTTGTGGCGATTGAGATACCACCCAGTTCTGTTTGGACATTATGTTTTTTTATGTAATTGGCTAGATAATAATATTTCAGCTTTGTCCTGCTGCTGATTGAACAAGAAAAATCTGTGAGGCATAAATATGTGTCGGATATAATTCATCCAGCGTGGTATTAGCTGGGAAAGTAATTGTTTTCCGGAAGGCATTTACCTGAACCAACGGTGTAGGTAGTTGGAACATATGAATATTTAGAGATTTTATTTTCTTAATAGTGGTTGAAGATTACATAAAAATATCGATGCAGTAACGCAACATTTTCTTGAAGCAGAAGACAATATCAAATTCAATTGAACCATTTCAAACAGAAACATGTCCAGAAGGATATTCCTCAAAATGAATAGAAACCCTTAATTGTATGAACAAATATTGAATGTGTAACTGATATTTATAGTCATCTTTCAGATAACGATCAATTTCGTTAATCCATATTGAAGAAAATATTATTAAATAATATAAATACTTTTTGATATTTTGATATTGAAAAAGCTTTTGATCTCACGTGGAGATATGGGGTACTGAGAACTTTGCATGAATGGGGATTCAGAGGCTATCTGCCGATTTTCCTACAACAGTTTCTCAATAACAGGAAATTTAGGACTAGAATTCAAGAAGCTATATCAAACACTCGAGATATGGAGAATGGTATACCCCAAGGTTCTACATTGAGTGTCACTCTGTTTGCAATTGCCATAAACAGCATAATAGAAGTAGTAGAAGGTCCAGTGAAAATAACTGCATATGTAGATGATCTAGCTATATTCTATTCGTATTCAGTCACTTGTGATGCTGAGGAGATACTTCAGAACACCATAAATGAGCTTCACAGCAGAGCAAATAGTACAGGTCTCAAATTCTCAACAAGCAAAACAAAGGCGATTCACTTCTGTAGAAAGCGAAAACTCCATAATAATCCCAACCTCAACATGAATGGAACACCTATACAGTTTGAAAACAAAATAAAATTCTTGGGGATGATATTTGACTCTAAACTGAATTGGGGAGCTCACATAGATAATTTGATGGAAAGATGCCAGAAACCACTGAATATCATAAAAGCTCTTGCAGGAATCAAATGGGGAGCAGACCATGAAATTCTGCTGAATATTTATCGCAGCCTTATTCTCTCTCGAATGGGTTACGGTAGTATAGTATACTCCTCGGTCAGACCAACACGATTGAAAACTCTGAACCAACTACAAAATAATTCTCTGAGACTTGGATGTTTCAGAACGAGTCGTGTAATATCACTCTGCTGTGAGACTGCTTCCCTTCCTCCTGAACTTCGAATAACGAGACTTCTTGCAAACTATGTTGTGAAAATATACTGTCTACCCAACCACCCTAATTATGATATCTTCTTCAATGACAAAATCCATGACTCAATTCTTCAAAAACCAACGGCAACCAGACCAACAGGTACACGCATAAGAGAGCAACGTGTTATCCCAGATTCGAGAGTTTTCACGCTCGCTTTCCCGGAGTTCCCTCCATGGTATCTAGCTGAACTATTACAATAAATCAGTAAATTTTCTAACTACTGCAAAATAGAGGTGGGCTGTTAATTCCTTGTAGACGGACTCTTCCATAGCTGGTCGATGCACCCAACGACCAGCGTATACACAGCAGAATTATACGCTATATACCAATCTCTATCATTCTGTGAATTCGCACCGACTCGTTGAGTTCCATAAGATCATTTCAAAATGAATTCACTCTTGACCCCCTTGTAAGGATTATTCCTGCCAGAATTCATATTATGAAGGAAAGCGGTAGAACTGTCAGCTTCATGTGGATGCCTAGTCATTGTGGCATAAAGAACAACGAGGATGTGGATAAGGCAGCTAGAATGATTGCTAACTCTAACGAATATGAA
>WOGM01000786.1:0-11322 GCA_015342125.1 Leptinotarsa haldemani | reverse complement strand
ATTTCTATCATTTTTTCCGTCCACATGTAATATAGAATATTAGTTGCAAATCCAAATATCCAAAAATCTTTGCCAGGTTTGATGAAAATGAAAAACATTCAACACATTCACACATTCAACATGGGTAAAATTCAACACCTAGTATGTTTCTTCTTATTTAGTTTTTGAGTCATTTCTATCATTTTTTCCGTCCACATGTAATATAGAATATTAGTTGCAAATCCAAATATCCAAAAATCTTTGCCAGGTTTGATGAAAATGAAAAACACATATTGTAATAAACATTTTCTTATTCAAACCTATAATCTTACATAATATACATAGTACAAAAAAACTATATTGAGCCTCTGAATAGAGGCAATCAAAGGAAACATATATTCGTTACTGTACAAAAATCTATACTACTGTACATTACTGTGAAAGCAAATAAATAATGTGTCCTTGAAACAATATACATATAAATGAACATTTCATATATACAAAAAAATCGAGAAATCAAATCCATTCGCCGAAACGTCCGAATTGAAATTATTAAAGCAATTTGTAAACACAAACGTAAACCAACATTAACGGGATCAAAGTTGTTGACTTTCATTCTTTGAAATTCTTCTGTTTGAAGATTATCTTTCGTTCATCGTTGTAAGGAAAAAAACACAATCGAGATCATTTATAACTTAACGACTTTTTTCTCAATAACGGGACCAACGGGAAAACTAGCCCCCACTAGTAAGCATCCGTTGGCTCCACGTAACAGCGAGTGTTCGCCTGAAGTAACGAATTGGCACTTTGAAATAGCACTTTAAAGTTATTCTTGATTCATTAGCTAGGTGATAAAAAATCAAAAGCAACAGCCTCGATTTTGTATCACGCTGCGTACACATCTTTTGAAGAAGCATAAGTCTAACACAGTGTTTATTCTAGTTAGAACATGTTGCTAACCCACACAGAATACTGAATAGCGGATTTTGCTAAAAATACCATATTTTCTTTTGACAGGCACAGTATACAGTTATAATTAAAAATAACAATTGGTACTTTTAAACAACACTGATATATAAAGTTGGATTGTCGAATGATACCGGAAACTGAACTGATCTGAGCGTTCAATTCTATGGTTCAAAATATTGATTTTGTATACATTATTATTCAAACACGGGCGACATATACCCAAATGAATCACAACTTTTGCATTTTAATAATAACTACTCAACGTTCCCATCTAATTTTAAGAAAAGAAATTCAGGTACTAAAATAACGATCTTTATTCTAGAAATGAGCAAAAATAGAGATATTGATTTTGAGTAAAACCCACGAAGTTTGAAAAGCAGTGGAAGTAATGAGGCAATTCAAAAAAATCAGTTCCGACAATCCTTCGACAAGTTCCACTCGAGGTCAAATGGACAGACACCAAATAACCAAATGAGAGAGTGTAATAGGATAAAGTACAAGTCGTGACTCGCCTATTGGCCACTATTCTCTACATACAGGAAGGTAAACCGTGCATATTCAGCATTTAAATTCATTCGAAAAATGAAATACAAGTCACTTTTGTACACCTATGTACACAGAAAAGGAAAAGTACTCCACCAAGAGTCAAGTCTTCGGGAATGTAGAAAATGAGAAAACCGAGAATGGATCACAGACAATTTGCGATCGACCTCTGACCTCGTTTCGCACCCCAAAGTCTAACTTTAATATATCACACATGAAGTAGTAAATTTGAAAAAGTTGCGTCTACTATCACAATGAATTCAATTCTCAAGTCGCCTCATTAGAGTCTGATTTGGCAGAGTTATCGGCGTCGTTAGAGGTGCTGCCGTTACTCCTCTCACTACCCGACGACTCCTTCTCACTCTTCACATTCAAATGTTCATTCATTATTGCACTTAATGTCGACAGCGAGTCTTTCACGGCGTGATATATAATGTTCTTTATTTGAAGCTTGTCCTCGTGGTTAGAGTGTGTATCGGTGAGGTCTCTGAACTCCTGAGTCAAGTGGAAACAGTGGGACACATTCTCGGGCGACACGAAATCCTCGGCAACCTGCAAGAAAAAAAAGAGATTTTAAAATTTATCAATGGTTTCAAATACTCCGATTTCATTAATTCAGACACACATTTTGTTTACAATATTTTTGTGATAAAAAAATTATGCCCATCGGGCGTCGAGTTTACTCATATGAAACTTCAATTCAGTAATAAACATATGAAATTATACTTCTCTTTTGACAAAAATGAATCGTTATTAGTATTATACATGAATGTAACAGGTGAATGAGAAAAACTATCTACTGATTAGTCAGCCTTTCACTCTAGCCTGTATTTTATATTGCACTATTTCTTGTACTAAAACCCTTGAAAATAGGTCATAGTTTAGATCAATAATGCTTTGGACAACCATGAAACAATGATCATTAGAAAAATCAAGAGGCTTATCCACAGAATAAGTCAAAATTGTTGCATTCAGGATTTGAAATGTTCCTAGGAAACTATACATTTTATATTCGTATGTATTTTCATCAAATATCTACTAATCAAATGAAACAATAAAAAACAAAACTGATATTTAGGCATGTCAATTTAGATGTGAATTCTGAAGCTCACAAATGAATATTCCTCCTTAAACAAAAATGTAGTAATGCACTGGAAAACAGCTTACAAGTGATTCAAATTAATAAAATCTGACTTATATGAAAATCATCAGAAGTAAATTCAACTGAAACTAACCTTGATGCAATTGTGCAGGTTCCGAACTTGATGGGGTGCACCGGCTGGAATGAACACAGCATCTCCCTTGCACTGCACTATTGCGTACCCTTCGACACCGTACTCCTTGTACAATCTCTCTCGCAGAGGTCCGTCTAGATAGCAGCTTTGGTCGTGGATGGGATCATGATGGGGCTCCAACCTGCCGCCTTTTTCCACTACCACTTTATTGAGCAGATCTCTGATCTTGTCAGCGTCGCGCGCATTGTAGATGTGCCAGAGGGCGCCGGGTAGCTCGCCCTTGTCTCTAACCCTTCTGCGGGTCAGGATATCACAACCGGCTTCGTCAATGGCGCGAAAAGCTTCCTTGATGTGCTCGTCGGTGTCGCCATCTTTCGGTATGCCAACGTACACCATGACATTGACGGCATCGGATATATCCAAATGCAAGTTCGTCGTGCCTTTGCTAGGGTGAAGCGCCGATCCGTAAGCATTGTACATCTTGGGTCCCAAATCAGGCCGAACAAAACATTCCGGCAAACGGCTGGCCAAGTTCAGTCTTCCCGTCCGGTGGGTGTACTCCGACAAGGGCAGAACTTTCATCAGGTCAGTGTAGCGAGATGGTAACAACTCCGCGAAATCTTCACCCGGAGGCCAGTCTTTCAGTTTCAGCAACATTGGTTGGCCCCGGTCATCTTTCAGTCGCTTACTGAAGTGGTCGAAACCCTCCCAAAACTTTCGCATCGGCTGGTTGGGAACTAGATTGCCCGTCATGCAATTGACTAGATCGTTTTTCTCGTCGCCGAAATCACGAGCAAAAGCATCTGGATTCCAGAGGTCCTGATCTACGTGTCGTGTGACGTCCGAAACTATGACCGGCTGACCTCGCTTCCACTGATCCTGAAATAATAAACACCAATAATAAAAAAACATCCTAATGTGCAATGTATATCAACCTTGACAATACTGTATATCATTTATGTACAAAGCACATACACTTGTAAATATTTAGAAGACATTCAGAAATTGTTTATGACAAACTTTAACTAATACAAGTTTGGAAACAAGTCGAAGAAAAAAAAATGTGAAAATGATTTTGAGAAAAATCATGAATAATGATATTTTTGGAAAGACAATGGAGAATGTTAGAACAAGTCGAAGAAAAAAAATGTGAAAATGATTTTGAGAAAAATCACGAATAATGATATTTTTGGAAAGACAATGGAGAATGTTAGGAAAAGGGCAATACCAAAATAACTACACAAAAACAGGATGGCATAGAAATGAATAGCTAAACCAGAATTTGAAAAGTAGTAGTAGTGTTAGTGTGTTTAATTACAGCAATTCAATGTGACAGAGCCAGGACAAGAAATCATTTGTTTTTATCCTTAGTCATGATTTTCATAACCCTGTGAATTCAAAATAAAAGTGTTACTAACCTGGAAAATCTTATAGTTATTCTTGCACTGTGGGTCACTCAACCTCAACAGCTTCCCGTCGCACAGCCAACTATGCGGTGTCTCAGGATACAAAGTCTTGCTCTCAGTCAGTGTCATTATCCGTATCGGCAATTGCACTCTCCCTTTGCCAGCCCAGTTGTACCTCCTGATGAAATGTTTGAGCTCGTATTTCGGCTCTGTTGGAGTTTCCACGGCCTTCTGTGGGACGCTATCTTCTATTACGCTCGAGATGACGTCATCCAAATCAGCAGGTTTCGTGGGAGCCGCCAGTTTCTTTTTGGGCTCGTTCTTAGAGACGGGCGAGGATGCTCGAGAACCGTTCGGCTTGTGAGAGGGGCGGATGAGTAGCTCGCGCAATGTGGAGAAGTTGCCCTCCTCCTCGCTGCTGCTGCCCTCTTTCTTCTCCTCCCGGTCTAAGCCAACATCTGAAATTAGGATATTGAGAATATGGAGCCGGAAATTCATAGATATGAGTTTTTAGGATAAATTTTTATTTTTTTATACACTCACCATCTTCATCCTTGATATCTTTAATCCCGTTCACCTTATCACCCAGTATAGATCTAATCACTTCTTTGGCTTGAAGATTGTTGTTCTTCAGTGCCGCCTCCTTACTCATTGGACAACTGCACAGCTGATCGATGTTCCACAACTCGCGCATTTCGTGCACCATCTTTCCCAGTTTCACTAACGAATCTCCCGCTATTATTTGGGTGAGCATGAGTTTTTCCTGCTCGTGTACCTGTCGATTAGTACACAGTAGCCAAGAAAATTCGTCGCGATCTTTCCCAGGCTCGCCCCAGACTTTTATGGTGCCCTTCTTTCGACTCTGAAAAATAAAAATATTGAATAAACTGCACGAATAAAAGTATGCAAGAATGCACTGTACATTTTTTTTAAACCTACCTTATAACAATCTATACAAACAACGAATCCGCATTTTCCACAGGCCCAATGGAAATTGAAAAGTGTCGTTTCACAGACGTCACACATTTCTCTCACACCTTGCACAACTCTCTTCCATGCTACGACCTTATCTGAAAACAAATTGGAAGTTAACAAGACATTTTTAATTTGTTCTGGCACAAGACTCACCATCAGACATATGTTCTGAGTTCGCATCCTTTTCTTGTACTAATAAATCACAAAAATGATCACCAACTTGTTTCAGAAGAAACCTTGACGTTTCCAGATCTAAATCCGGTGGCGGAGTATCTGCATTGGGAAGCCACAGCCTGAGGTCATCCTTTGAATAAATGATAATTGTTTAATTTCAGAAAGTATAATAGTAGTTACGTTTGCTGATAGCAGACAATTTCATGAGACATTTCTTCAATTCTCCTTAACAACTCTCACTATTCCAAACATAATTAAATAAAAAAATACAGTATCTCCAAGTTCTAGGAGAATATTTGCAGTTATTACTCTATTAAAAAAAACGAGTATAATATCGCTAGGATGCCTTGTGAAATTCTGCTAGGTGGTCGTCTTATTATGTTCCTCATGTATTGCAATGCAATTTTCTTGTGATCACACAATTTATTTAAAGCAGGTGTAATTCTTTTCTTGCTACAGAACTTGTAGTATGAGGTTATGTTACTTAACATTAAAAGTATGCACTTCTGATGTTTTCTTCAATTTTTCTGTTGATTACCAAATTTTGAGCCTATGCCTGTTCAAACTCATTTTTCGAATATTTTAAAAAACTCACCTCCAGAGCATCCTTATGAGGATCAGAGAAGCCTGCGATAGCGAGCTGCCCATTCTTGGTGTACCTTAATCTCCTGAAGGCATAAAACCTGCAGAAGATGTTCGGCATGTTCTTCGACCTCTGGTTCGGAGTCCATCTGCACTCGCGGCACTTAGCCAGCTTCGGGGCTACCTCGAAGCAGGGCCCGTCCTGCAGGAAACTCTCACCGGTCTTCTTCAATTGCCCCACTGGGGGTTTGCGAAAGGGGTCACGCGGGGGCTGGTTGTCATCTTTGCTCTTCTTGGGACGTGGCTCCTCGCTCTTATCGTTTTTTGAACCCTTCGGTTTTCTGCCGCGCTTTCGCTGCTCCTTGCCCGAACCGCTCGATTTCTTGCTCGGCGCAGATGCACTCGCGCCTGAATCACTATCCTTCTCGCTGCCGCTTTCCTTGTCACTGTCACTGCCGCTCTCGCTGGCCGCGACGACTGTCTGCGCTCCGGGTTTGCGCTTCTTATCATCAACGGGTTTCTTCACCGCACCCCCGCCCTTTTTTCTCTTCACTTTTGGCGGTTTTCGCTTCGGAGGCGATTTGCGCCCGCGCTCTTGATCACTACTCGACGAATCGTCATTTTTTGTATCGCCGTTCGCGGTCATCTCTTTCGCGACTTTACGATTGGCCGCTTTATTAGAAAAATGTTTCGTCTTGTTTATACTATTCACCGCCATTGATCCGATCGAGTGGATCGAATTGACAGGGTTTTCTTTGACAGCAGGAGTTGTCACAGTCGTTGTGGGACTTTTGATATTCAAAGGTAACGTCAAGCAAGTTCCAGAACCGACAATGCCAGTAGTATCTTCTAAGTCCTCGCCTGTGTGCCTCTGCAGCCATGCTTTCTTCAAATGCCGCACGGGATAACTACCGCTGTTGGATGTCTTCTGCGGACCGGGGCTATTGGACTTCTCCGAGTCCAGAACACTAGGGTTCACTTTCACTGGCGTACCGGGCTGTTCGTCAGTCGGACCCGGGGTCACGCTAGCCGGGGGCGTCGGTGTGGAACCGGTGCTAACCGGCGCGGGGCTAGTACTCAACGGTATCGTCGGCGTGGGTGGCTTTGGACTCTGCTGCTCCCCTATAGAAGCGGGCCTCACCGGTTCGATCGTCACCGCCGTTACGCTGACGTCCGGTAAATTCTCGGCCAGAGTCGTCGGACTATGCGTTATCAGAGCAGCCGCTACACTAGTCGGAGGCGTCCGGTAAGCGGCGGTGTTCACAACTGTAGTTATGGTAGTGGCTGCACTCGCTATCAATGGACTAGGTTCGCTCACTCTGGCCAGTTGGGGCTGCGACGTTATGCTGCTGAATATGCTCAGGCTCGGTTGCGCTGAAGTGCTCACGATGGGGTCCATCCTTGGTTTCTTGATTTCCAGACAGACGGGAGGACTGTTGGGATGACCGGGAATGCTGATTGGCGTGCTAGCTTTGCGTTTGGGGGAGATGCCCTGGTTGGTTTCGTACTTGTTTGAGCTTACACCTAAATCCAGCGGTTGAGTTTGTACCTAAAATAAACATATTAATTTGCCATTTTATTTTAATATAAAACATTTGATGTAAATGAATTCAATACAGAACATTTTGGAAACACAAGTTTTATGAAAGGCCACACCTGACACCAAATATTCTCTTATTAAATATATGCAGGGTGCACACTAGCGAGATACGATATGAAACTGATAGGTGTCACCACCATATTCCTAGTATAAGAGTGCATCAATGTTTCTTATACTAATTAAATAAAATAAATACTAAGATGAATATACTGGTTTTGGGATTATTATGATTTTGTTTCAGAAAATCTTCTAGGCAAAACTTAGATGTCTAAAAGGTGCCAAAAGTCAATATTTCAATTTATTTTAGATCTCAACTGATCTATGACGAAGGATGTTGCCGACACCATTAATTTCTTTTTGAACTAAATAAGTAACCTCACCAGTGACCAGTTTCAATTTTCACATATGGAAACAATAATGCTAGTGCTACACAAAATTTGTTAATATTCACTAACCTGTTGGTTTCCAGTCAAATTTTGAGTGAGAGGTTGGTAAGCTCTCGCAATTGACATCGGAGCTGAAGTTGCTGCCGGAGGTGAAGTTCCAGAACCCACTGGTTTCAAAGAAACCCTGCCAGGAACGAATCCAGTTGATCTATCGTACCGATCCAATATGCTGGACGTCGTTCGGCTGCTGTGCGCGGGAGGAGGAAGTAGAGTCACCAATGGTGGAGTAGGGTTGTGAGGCGGGTGATACTGAGAAACTTGTTGGTAAGGAGAGGGGGATATTGATGAAGATAGCGGCGGTTTTGTTAACGGAATAGGCGTGGTAGTATCATGGGGAGAACGAGTTACGGGCACAACCGAAACGCCGCTCCCAAGGGGAGGTTTTCCAAATATTTGGTGTGGAGCCGGACTACTGACTTTTGGTTTTGAGTTGGCAACGCTGGGAGATGTCGTCATGGTGTAGCCAGCCGTTGTGAATGGGTAACTTGCTTTTGCTGAAATATTTTTTATGATAACATATTTTGTAGCGATCTTTGATATCCTATGAGATAACGAAAAGAAAAGGGGAAATTACCTGATGTTTGATAAATCATCGTCTGGCCATCAGCCCCAGTTCTGTACCTCATCTCCGGCGAAGGGTGGGGCTGACTGTGCGGGTGCGGATGGGGACTCTGCCTTTGGTGGTGTGGACTGGACATCTGACCAGTTGGCCTATGATGGCTCTGCACTTTTCCCAAGTTTTGTGGTTCCATGTGATGGTGAGGACTCGCTGCATGCGTAAGATGATGTGGTGATTGTGTTGGGCTCCTGTATTCGTACATGCCTTTATTTTGTCCTGCCTGGCTTTGGTAATGTCCCAGCATCTCGGTTCGCAATTTGGGACTAGGTGAATGAGCCATAGAAACACGCTGTTCAAGAAGATGAGGGTTTTTGCCCTCGTGTTTCACTATCACGGAATTCTTCATTTCGCTCACCATAGCAGTCCCGTCTCTATCCATGGGACCAGTCTTTGTGACTACCAGGCTCCCGGACTGGCTTTTATGCATCTCTGTTTTTATCTTTGGTTCGAAAAATGCATTTTGTGAGGCGTGAAGTGTTGAATAGCCGTACATGCTCAGATCGGTTTTAGGGGCAGACTGCTGCTGTACAGGCATAGTGGTTATTTTTTCAGACGATTTAGAAGTTACACTGCGACTGTGAGCAGGTGGAGGTGGATATTCCGTTTTGGAAGGAACACTCGGTGGTCTCTGAACCTGAAAAGAAACACCATAAAGTAATGTTTTTCTTTCAGTGAAGATTAGTAAGTTTCAAGAAGTGAACTTGTGTAGGATGCTTAAAACCAGGAAGTCAGACATTTAATGAACTAAATTCCAACGATGCAATATATCCATTTTATTTAGCACCGATTCGACCTACCCTTATATAATTAATGAGAGCAGGAGATACCATAGCGCATTTAGTACTATATTAGTGGATTTCCAGAAGATTTTTTCAAACAAGTACAAATATAAACAAAACTGATTATAATTTTATTGTACTCACCGTGTTATAGTATGATCTATGATCTCTGTTATCTCTGACAGACATGTGCCTCTGTTGTTCTCGGTGATGAGCTTCCTCCATTCGTTTCCTATCTTCTTCTGAAATACCTGCAGTCCGACCCTGCGTAGGTCTACCGGTAATAGAAGTCCATTGTTCCCTCTGTGAAACAAAAACGTTTTTGAAAAATTTGTCATTAATCCTGCCACTGCTACTTTTGGAAATTTCTTCCTCAGTATAATTTTATAATCATGGCTTTTCAATAGTAGCAAATACAGAACATCACAGGTTGTTAATGTAAACGGAATAAGCTCTCAGTTCTCAAAGTCAAGACATACCTTTTGTTGGGCTGCCCTCAATGACTTTTCAAAATGGTTGTGTAAGGCTTGCTCTTGTCTCTCCTTCTCCAATACTATTTCCTTCTCTTGTCGTTCTTTTTCTAGTTTTTCCCGTTCCTGTTTATCTCTTTCCATTCTTTCTTTTTGCTGCTTTTCAGCTATCTCTTGATTTTGCCTCTCTCTAAAAACAAGCCAAATGTGGTCAAATGTTAATCACTATTAAAGATAACTACTACATGTCAGGACTTTCTACAGATTGATTCAAAACAAACATTAATAAATATAGAAAAATAACTACTATGGATTACGGTAACCACGGTAATTAATTCAGGATAATTCCAAACAAAATTTTATGCAAGAATACACTTGGAAACGTGTATGTATACCGTGCTTTTTTCTGAACTTAAAATTTATGGCTACATTACAAAATGTCGTTAATTAATCAATTAATGACAACTATTACTGGTAAATTTTTTGGAGTCCATCATTGAATAAATCTTTAAAAAATTATAACAATGACTGACATAATTTCAAAAGGGTAGTAACTTCAAAATCATGCCTCCAACAAAGTAATTTTTCGAAAATGTCATATTTTTTAAATTTTGATATAGAATAAAGTTTCATTATTATCAGTCGTGAGGAACATACATGATGTTTTCGTGTGTGTTCGTTGGTACAATCCACTATAGTTCTCATTCATCAGACGAATTACTTCTTTACTTTTTTTATTACGTGTCTGTCAATAAGGTTTTTTTAACGAAGTATATTCTTGTACATCAAACAATTTTGCAACTGAAAATATTTCATAAACTACACATTCTCGATCATTTAGTAAATTCTAGAAATCACCGTTCTTTAAATGAATCGAAAACATACTTAAACCGCTATTTATCTGGATTCTTCTAAAAAATATCAATACTAGAACCTTCTGGAGATTTATCTTCAGAAAGAATTACTTCCTATTGAACACTTTGTGGAGTTTTCACTATATAGTGTTTCTAGACTTGGCAAAGGCATTTGACACTGTTGTTCATGAAATACTTCTTAACGTACTGGAACATTTTGGTGTGCGTGGGGCATTGTTGGATGTCTTTTGCAATTATTTGACTGATCAGGAACAATGTGTTAAAATTAACAATACATTAAGTGAAACTATGACCATAAGAACAGGGGTCCCGCAAGGAACCGTTCTTGGTCAAATACTTTTTTAAGCCTACATGAATTCTCTACTCTGTTTGAAAGTAAAAGCAAGAATTATATCTGCGCATACACAAAAAAAATTTCATATTGCAAAACCGGTGTCTCAGAAAAATATTCAACTTTTCTCAGAGAGAAAGCTGTAAAAAATATTCGTAGATAAAATAATAATAACACTAACAGGTCTCTATAGTTATGAATCTGTAGTATTTGTAAAAAAAAATCTCTTTTTGCGACTCAATATAGGAACCATACCCACAACACAAGAAACAAAAATAACCTATTGAATATACACATTTGACCTATCTTCAAAAAAATATACCTTTTTCAATCATTAAT
>WOGM01000785.1:0-11326 GCA_015342125.1 Leptinotarsa haldemani | reverse complement strand
TACGGGGATGCCATGTGCTATCGTGGGACTCCGTTTTGTGTTGTGTGTTAGTCCATTGTGATAATAATTGAAATGTGTGATAGTCTTTTCGAAAATGAAGAATAAGGGGCCCCCTTTATTCACGCCGGTATCTAGGCCGGGGTGATTCGGATAACCACGTAAAGAGGGATGTATATGTGAAAAAAAAACCAAAAAGTCTACCAAGCAGAGGGCGACTTAATGAAAAATTTAATTGTTTTTATGAAAAATGTTTGACAAAAAATCAGTGGCAGTATTGCTTCATGCAAGACCGCTGCGCTTCCCGACGAAGATCCTGTCAACTGGTTCCCACGAGTGGGAAGCAACTGGCATCCGAAATATATATAGAGAGAGATATTTATACGTTGGATACATATCCTGATACATTGCCAGATATTTGGTAGCATTTCTCAAACATATCGAATGAACAAAAAGCATATCCACTTTTTCATTATTATATTTATGTTTTTTCCTGAAAATCGCTCACCAAATTGAATAACTGTTCCATTTTCTGTTTGACAATTAACTTAACATTCACATCCATGTATTTCATTGCTTTCTTCAAAAAAATATATTATCGGTTATCATGTGTTGCTGAACTCAACTGACCTCAAAAGACAAGCCTAGTAGGATAGATGGCATCTATCTTCACGTAGACACCATCTATGAAATCGAAAGAGAAGACAATTCTCGAATATCACAAATAAACCAGGCTTCCCAAGACCGTCAGTTCAACATGGATTCGTCCTCTGCCTTCCATTGCAGCTTCCACTGCAAGGTAAATATCTAGTTGAAAAACAGTGCTCAAACACAACGCATTTATGATTCAATACCAGACAGAGCTGTTTCAATCCGCTATAAGTCTCATCAGTGGTGATAGCAGCAGTGCTAGGCTGCAGAATCTTGTCGGCAGTCGATGTCGAAGCTTGGCTTTGCAACAAACCGCCTTGGGGAGCCTCGTTCATCTTTCATATTCGAGGATTGTACTTTTTTGTTTTGAACTTAATTCTTAAAATAAAATAGTCCCAACTAAAAATGTACCTCTTTAAATTTTAAAGATTTCCATGGTAAGGATTGTATCTATTGAGCATATAAATATTTTTAACGACCTGTCATCATGATATGAGTAATTTTATCAATGAAATGACTACTTCATTTTTTGATATTTTCCGGGATGGTGCTGATGAGGTAATAAGACAAGAGTTCGTTTTCGAAACTTCGAAGTCCTTCATTGAGGGTGATGTATTCCTTGTCAGTCTGGAATATAAACGGAATGAAGAAGATATTTTCGTATAGATTGATAGTCACATGGAAGTAGTTATTTCAAAAGTATTTTTTTTATATAATTCAATGTTCATGTGAGAATAGTTGTTTCGGGAGAGAAAAGTTCGGAGAAGAGAATGAATGGGAAAATGTTTTCCGTGTGATTTCGTGTAGTAGTTATTTCGAAATTGCGTTTCCATTCATGTGAACCAATGTTTCGAAATGGTTATTTCTTCCAGTTTGTATATAAAACTGACTTCTATGCATGGTCTTCAAATCTGTGCGAATAGCTTGCTTTGAATTAGATTACTTCTTTCCTCTATTTAGAAGTGTCCCACAATTGACTGCGAAACAAAAAAGATACAATTAAAAATCAAATTTGAAGTATTTTGGTTATATTGCCTTCATCTTCAGAACCAGAAGGATATTTGATGTTTGTGTGCAATGAAATAAGAGCCTATGATTTTCATTCCCGTTTCCAAAAATACTCTGTGAAGCATACTTCATGCTGCTAAATCGTTTCCATTCATTCTTGTCACATAAATACAAGAAAGAAGTATTGCCAATGAACAGCTACTACCTTGAGGAAATGCACTTTTTTATTTCAGCAGATTTGTGGCAACTTTGGTAACTCAAATTACATTTTTGTAATCATACTACAATGACGATGAAACCAAAAATGAAGTTCGAGTTCATACAAAACTTGTCATTCAATACCCCAATTCAATGTCAAGTCACTGAATTGTGTTCATTATGTAAAACCACTTTCGAATAATATAAACGAACATGAAATACGTGCCATCGATCGAATTCATCTTGAGGTTATCGAATTCTATAAAAACTAATATTTCAGTTTTGGAATTGTTAGACCCAGTTCACTTGTGGGTTGTTAACATGTATGACTTTGAAAAAATATCATTGTGGTTTCTAGTGGTGTGCATAATAAGGGTGAGTTTTGGAGAAAATAATCATTTCAATGACTTTCGCATTATCTATTTAGTCTATATATGGTGGTAAAATCACTGGGATAGATAACGAATGATTTTTTTTGTAACATTTGAAAACTATTTCTCCAGCCAAAGTTTCTCCCACCAGGAGAAATTTGTAAGGTATTTAGTTATTAAATCTACGATTCTGATTCTATTTTTGAAACTAGATATGAATATTGTTTAGAACCCAAAGATATATTTAGTATTGTGCATTTCCTGATGATGGAAATAGAGTTAGTGAAAATCATATCGAGGAAAAAGTCTTTGTTTATTCCTAGTGTACATTTATCTACTGAACTGAAATTCATATCGATACGCCGTTCAAATTATAAATTTAATTCAAAGTTCGGCAAAAAAACGAGAAATTTGTTCAGACACAAAAAATTTTTCATTTACTTTTTGGATCCAAAAAAAAATCATTTCATTTGTTCAATTGTTGTTATATTTTTTTGTTGTTATATGCAAATTAAGTTGCCATTACATCAGTTTTGAAAAGAAAAGGTTTCGACTTTCCATTTCTACATCTCTATAAAAAAAAAGTAGAACGAACAATTTCAAAATAAACTCCTAACAAATACACATATTTGTAGGGAGTTTATTTCGGAATGATCTGCTTTCTTCTTCACTTTCAAATACTCCCACAAATTATTTTGTAAAAGTTTGGATAAGTAGAGAGCCAAAATCTTTCTTTCCCTGAAATTAATCTCTCCTGAAAATGTATCCCTATCGATTTGATCAATTTTGAATTTCAGAAAATCGACTACTGAAATCATGTATTTTGCGCGGCCCTCATAATTGATATAGAGTGGTTAATATTATTGGAGTTTTTCCCAACATCAAACCCTTATTTTAACACCGTGACACGTGTTTCGATCACCAAGTGATCATCTTCAAGAGGAAGATTTAACTGAATATACTCATTTACCTATACCATAAATAACTTTTCTATATACCTGCGTCACAGGTGTCTTGAATTAACTGAAAAAGGGGGATGGTTGGGTAACAGGATCAACTTATGTGTTCTTATGTTATAGTCAGGTGAATCTAATAATCGAAGTATTATTTTAACAAGCTATATAAGAATAGGATGCCTGGAAAATATCATGGAACTAGGTGGTTTTTAAAACAAGTCATACACTACAGAGCCTTTTAGGAAACCCAAAAGACAAAGTCGGTAATTCGGAAGAGTCTGGAATGTACTAAATTAAATGTGAAGACTGCGATGCAAAATATTATGGACAGACAAAAAGTTCTATCAAAATAAGATATAAGGAACACTTGCACACCTAAAACATGGAAGACCAGATCATATTTGGCAACAGATCCATTCCATAGACTTTAGTTCATTAAGATTAGTTAGACCAGTTAACAAAAAAAGTCATTTACAGATGTCTATGAGAGTGTAGTGATAAGTAAACATAATAGTATTATGAATAACGATGGTGGGCCAATACCTATTGGTATACTATATAGCTTATTAATTTTTTTTTTAATTAGATTTACCTGACTATTACATAAGGATACATTGTAATTTTTTTAAGACTTGTAGATAAGGCAATATTGTGAGATTAATTTAAGACACTCAAGACGGAGGTACCTAGAAAAGGTATCTATGGTATAAACAAGTATAACATTGTAAGTATATTTAGTTTACTCTTCCTCTTGGAGATGACGAATTGGTGATCAAAACACGTGTCGAGTTGTTGAAATAACGATTTAGTGTTGGAAAAAAACTCCAGTATCAATAATTACTACACCAAAGGTTCCAATAACAAGTATAAAGTGGTGACACTTAGCTGACTATGCATTACATTCTGAAGCGACTGCTTTAAACTCATCAAAATTCAATTGCAACATTTGTCCTAAGCAAACATATATACACTGATGAGATTCATAGCAAATATAAACTGAATCATAAATGGACAGATTTTGGGCTCTGGTATCTTCAATTCATCTGATTCAGGTTTGTTCTGGTTCTACCATCCGAAACTGATTGTAAACTGCGCAAGACACGATGCGTACAAACAAAAAATCTCAAACAGTCCGAAATAGTCTTGGACACTTGTTTAAACCAGAACGCTTTGGAGGAGACCATTGTGTCACCTATTGTATATATGAAGAGATGAAGACGAGAATATACTATTGATCATATCCATTTTGTTATGCAGCATATCCTTATAGTCCGTTCAAATGTTATCTACCCTCAGTCATGAATTATTCAAAGCAAATAAATGAAAAAACCTCCTAGCAAATAGCCCAAACAAATTTCTACATGAATGCGCATGAGCAACCGGAGCAGTTATCAACAGTTCAGCCTTGAGAGCAAGAACGATTCGGGACGGTTCAAAACAGTTTGGGATCATTTCGCAGTCGAAACCCGAACAGAGGATTCATCAGTCCGAAATTATCCTGAATAAACCAGAAGGCTCTGTATCAACTGCGCATGATCCTGACGTCCTAAAACCTGAATTTCGTAGAACCAGAACGAAGCTGTGAAAGCAATAACTCAGATCCGCTTCAAGGCCACTCAGATGATTTGGTTATTTCATCAATAGTTTACCATCTGAACCAAATTCGAATTTCTTGATTCTTTTCGGTTGCAGCTTAGCAATTCGATGGTATTATTCTAACGAAAAATACTTTTCTCATGATTCAGAATCATGAAAATAATATTTTTGTGAAGCATTTCGGCAACCAAGATGACATTATCATGAACTTATTGTAAATCACTCTCTTCACATCTGAAGATATGAACTAGGTTGCTCGAAACACATATCAAATGTTTCTTCAAATTGCTGAGTTTGAAAAAGTTTTCATTACATTCACCCTATGTAGCAGATGTATTTGTGTCTGCAAATCATCGTTGATTAATTTGAAGACAAGTCATTCGGAAATGATTGATATACTCTAATATATTATCCTCAATGCCAATCTATAATGAAAATCATCATTAAAGACTATGTCTTTGAGAACATATAATGATAATTCCATTTTTATGTGAACTCAAATATATTCTACATAGATCGCTCAAATTTTCCCACTTTTTTAGAAACATTCTAGAATAATGATTCATTTAGTTGAAGAATTTTGGAAACAATTTGTGCTTTTTTGTACACAATCGTTCTTATCAGGACTTTAATTTTTTTCAGGCGACAGCAGAGAACGATGACAGCGATTTGAACCTCAGTCAGGTATTTCGAACACCAAAAGACTTTTCAAGAGTGAATTTCGACCATTTCGAAATATTGGAACGCAACAATTTTGATCCCACTCACACATCTCAAGTAGAATCAGAAAATAATGAAGAACAACAATTTGCAAATCACCCGAAGTCTGTGGCCAATGCACAAGTGATGCTGAGGTTTGGAGGTGATGATATCCATGGAAAAAACCGCATTGACTCTTCAGACAACGCAAAACCTAAATCTCATTTCCACATCAAACCCAGTCATCATGAGCCTAACCACCATTTACTTCATAATGACATGAGATTCTCTCCAAATTATCTTCCCTATCCAGCTCATCCTTACTTTCCTCCCCCATCTCCATATAATTATCCATTCGTACCCCCTCCGCCATACTATTACCCCGGTTCTTATTACCCTCAAAGGCCTTGCTCTTATGAACTTTTCAATGGACAGTGGTTACCTGCTAATGAATCAAGTGAGTATATTTGCTTTTTCATAAGAAAATTTGAAAAATCATGACACCATCGCAGTTTTACTGTATGATAATAAAAACGCTTCAAATGATCAGATGATCTGAGGCATACATGACAAAAATGCATACTGTGTGATACACAATATATTTTGGCCATGTTGTCTTGTACCTCCGAAATCTGAAGATTCTTATAGGAACATAGAATTTCACAGCCAGAGTGACGATTGTAGTGTGAAAGAAACATACGTCGTTATTGACTGATAGACCCTCGTTTCTGAGACTTAAGAATGAAACATCGTCCTCACAGTCAACGCATATACCGCTGAGGATGTTTGTAACAGTAATAGACGAAACGTTTCATACTACAAGTTCCATTCAACCACGGCCTACCGGCCCGTATTTTTTTCTTCTTTCTAATTTGGGGAATTATGTTTGTCACCTACTTCGGCGACACTATGTAGTTCGCTCCTAGTCTAGTTAGGAAGTTGTTTGATAGAAATGGCAGATAAGTGAAATCCTAACCATGCCATCAGAGTTAACTATCTGAACACACGAAAAACAATACAATATTGAGTCCTTGGATTCAAACTGCCATTAAAACGCCAACGCCATTGACGAATTCCTCAGTTGATATAACACAATCAGATCGGCGACATAACAAGCGTATCGTATCCAACGTGTCATGTCATAGCGAAATATCTGCTGAGAAGTCGCTATTGAGGCTAGAGAAGAGCAATGGAAAAAATATTGAACACGGGGTTCAAGAGACCCTGCAATTGTGGGTAATCCACTGATGACTCGTAATGACTCAATCAAGACACTCGTCAATGCAGTCCGAATCAAGTCATTCTCATCAAATTGTCGCTGATATGTTTTCCTTCACCAAAGATCAACCGGATACCTTTACCTTATCTGGTGTAGCCCTACAGAGTAACATGGATAACTTCTAGCACTAGTTTAGGATAGTTATTTTTAATCTTCCTGAGTCATGATAACGAGTCTTCCTGTATTTATTAAAGGCCGACGTTGACACATATATTGTTCACCGCTTCAGCTTGACTTCACTATGATACGCAATATGTTACGTAGTTGACCAAAACTCCTCCATGGAACACTCTTAAAGAGACAGAGTGAAGCGATAAACTAAAGCTTACCAAAAAAGATCTGGCGAAGACTCTAAACAAAATCCACCAACTTAGCGAAGTTGAGTATCAATGTCAATCAGTATTGTATTCGGACGAAACAAAAAACTATGCTTTCAACTGTTGCTGCTATCTCATCTATACATACTGGCAGCTACGATCAGCAACCTTGAAAGACATGTGATGATGAATACCCAGCAATAGCACCAAACAACAGTTTGAGACTTTCTGAGGTTCATAAAATGAAACAAACTGTGTTATTGATGACAAATTTAGAGCATGGCAGGAGACTTGGAGAGTTCTCCCTACAGAAATTGTCCTGGGTGTTGTCACACGAAAAATTTCACCATTGTTTTATTCCACAAGAACAATACACAGAACTCAGGTCTTGGAAATTATTGTGAAAAACAGTTTTTATGAGATTGTCATGTAACCACAATCACAGCTTTTGTAGTTTTGAGAAAAAATGCGAAAATATTGTATGTTCTATAATTTTTCAGCTCGTGAAAAGTTTGAGACATGATATGATGATTTGTTTATATATGATATTCATTATAATTTTGCAATTAATTCATCAGAACTGAATTCAACTACCATAATGAATCAGTTCCAGTTAAAAATGAAATTAATTTTTCAGAGACTAGTAAAGACCATTCCATATCAAATGAGGATGATTTTTTAGAGAAAAAAGGAAGAAACGAATTCGCACTCACAAACGAAAATCCTCCAAAGATTTACCCAGTCGAAGACTTGAGCGACGACGACATCCCAAAAGCAAATTGCAAAAAGTGCACAAAAACCACACAAAAACCACACATACCAAGAGATCCCTATCAAATGGAAGGAAATGAAAAAGCTAGTAATAATAATGAAATACGTAGCAACCCTGTCGAAGAGAGTGCTATTCGCTTAGCACCTGTCAGAAAAGAGTATATCTGGATTCCCTCAGACTCGACACAACCCGATATCTCTCGAAATCCTGTCAAAGAAGAAAAACCTATCGATTTGACATCTGTCACCAAAGAGTATGTTGGAAAAAACACTCCAATTTGGATCCCGTCAGATTCAGAAAAATTCGATGTTAGTCATGAACCTACTAGGGATCATATTTGGGTGCCTTCGAATTCAGAGCAACCCCAAATCAGTCGAGTAGAAAAACCAAATGATTTCAAACCGATCAAGGAATATATGAAAAATAACGTTCCCGTTTGGATTCCTTCCGATTCACAAAACATCGAGATCATTCGTGATACTGCTACCGAAGAAAGGCCTATGGACTTGAAAGGTGCTCCAATAAAATATATGACGAAAAATGTTCCCGTTTGGATTCCTTCTGATTCGAATCAATCCGGGATTAGTGGCTCTCCTGCTGGTGAAGAAAAACCATTGAACGTAAATCCAGTTACTAAAGACTATATTTGGATTCCTTCAGAAACAAAAAAACCCGTCAGTCGTTATGAATCTGTTCATGAAGAAAGACCTTTCAACTTACAAGTTGACAACAAGGAATATGTTGGAATGGATTCTCCAGTTTGGATTCCCTCAAAACCTGACCACTCGAGTATTCATCATCACAAGGATGAAAGGGAAAAGCCTATAGATTTACATTTATGGAATCCCTCAAAACAACCCGTGATTCGTCGTAAACCTGCTGAAGAGGAGAAGCCTCTCAACCTACCTGTTCCCAATAAAGAACCCTCAAAAAAACATGAGCCTATTTGGATACCCTCAGATTCAAAACAAACAGAAATTAGTGGTGTTCCAGTATTGAAAAAACCTCCTGGTTGGGTTGAAAAACAGATGCCTCTCGAATTATCATCTGCAGATAGAGAAGATTTTGGTGTATCCAAGCAACCATTGATTAATAGTGACTATGTTGAAGAAGAAAGACCTATTAACTTATTACTTGCCTCAAAAGATCACATTAAGAAAGATGTCCCTGTTTGGATTCCTTCCGATGCAGAGCAGTTCAAGAATGGTCATTTTCCAACGAAAGATGAAAAACCTATCGACTTACCAGATGTCCCGAAAAAATATATTGTGAAGGATGGTCACGTCTGGATTCCTTTGAAATTTCACCAATCTGAACTCCACCGTCACTCTAGTGGACAAGAACGTCCAATTCATTTACCACATATACCTTCAAAGTCACAACATGGGGTTCATCTTAACTTCAATGAAGAGAAACGTTTCAACATGCTAAAGAATAATAAAGAATACAACAGGAAAGATGAATCTGTTTGGATACCATCAGATTCAAAACAACCCCAGATCAGTCGCGTACCGGTTGAAGAGGAAAAACCTCTCAACTTAGCAGCTGCCAATGAACAAAACTTCAAGAACGAGTTTTCTGTTCAGGTTCCGTCAGATTCACAATTTGTAATCCGTCGTACTCCTGCCGAAGAGGAAAGGCCCATCAACTTATCAAATTCCTCAAAAAATAACATTGGAAAGGACGTTTCTGTATGGATTCCTTCAGATTCAAAACAATCCGAAACCAAGCAAATCCCTGATGAGGAAGAAAAACGATTAGATATACCAGCTGTCAGTGAATATAATTTTAAAAAGAATACTCCTGTTTGGATTCCCTCCGATTCAACAAACCGTGATGGAAGAGAAGAAGTGACTCATAAATATGAGTCAACCTCTGGCACAGAAAATCCTTCGAAGTTTACATCTGCTTCAGATAAGGATTCAGATAGAAGAAATGATGAAGGAAGAATTCCATCATTCACTGAAGAAAAACTCATCGTTTTGGGTGACATTCACAAAAAAAACCAAAGTTCACCTTATCCAGTAGAAGAGGAGAAACCTATTTCATTACCACAAATCAACAGAGAGCAAACTGCATCCCTATATCCAGTTTCCAAAGAAATGCCAATTCTTATTCCTCATGTTGACAAGAATGATATTATTATGATAGCGCCAACTTATGAGAAAAAACCAGTTTTACTGCCTTCAATGCCAAACTATCCAGAATATACTGATGCTTGGTATTCTGAAGTCAGTCCCGAACAACATTTCATTGATGAAGGATGGTTAAATAAGTCACTGGTACCATCCCATTGCCAAAAATGTGGTCAAAAACCAAAATTATTAGTTTCCTACCCCATTTTTCAGGAACCACGACGTTATTTGGATACTATATGGGTTGGGGGCTGCCCTTGTTGTCAACGTAAAGGCTTTTGCGACTGCTGTCAGAGCTACAGAAATCCGAACGTTCCATTCGGTGAAAGATTTCCTGCTGACGTTGATTCTCTGCATCAAGTAATGAATTTCAAAAATCCATATGAAAGTATTCAATACAACCCATCAAGTTATTCGGCTGGATATACATCTTCTTTAGCCGCTGGGTATTCTGCTGAAATATCTCAGATTGGAAATCAGAAACCGAAAGTGAACTTGGATGGATACCGGTCCTCTTGTGGATCAGGGTACTACTCAGATCCTTCCAGAGATATTTACTATAAGGAACCAACAGTTGTTGATGTTGTAAGAACACCCAATCCATACAAACCAATTTTAGAACATACTCAGGTAGAGCAACCCCAACTGTATAAGATTGTTCGTAAGTACAATATAGTTCCAAAACAAATTACTCCATTAGTGGTCACCGATTTGGTTTCAACTAATATGTTGCTCTGCCAGAAACATAAAAATCCCAGCAGATGCCAAACAACATGTCACAGAGAGTATGTTCCTGCCAGAAATATTATTCAAATGGTACCGACAAGTCAGTTCGTCCCTTGCAGAAGCTCGCGAGAAAAAAGGGCGAGAAGTATTGAATATTAATGACATTATATTTTAGTTTATTGACTATTTATTTTGTTAGTTCAGTTGTTTTTGCATTAATTTTGTTAATAAAATGTTTTTGAAATCTATATTACAGTATTTTTTGTTTGTACATCTCCTGGATTATGAAAAATGAGAAATGAAACTTTCTATATTTTTCTCCACTTTTATTTGTAACGATCAGAAAGTTTCATTTCTCATCTGTTACGCCGGTGATACTCAAATCTACATAGAATGCGATGAAGATACTTTTGACATAGCACAGAAAAAACTTAATGATGATTTATGTTCTCTGATGAAATTATCAACCAAATATTGCTTAACTGTCAATCCCTCTAAGTCAGTAGTTATGCTCTTTGGAAGGACATTGTCACGTAAACGCAATCTAGACAAGGTTTCTATAACTGCAAACGGAGTTGAGTTACCTCTTAAGGATATTTCTAAAAACTTAGGACTATACCT
>WOGM01000783.1:0-11341 GCA_015342125.1 Leptinotarsa haldemani | reverse complement strand
TACCTGTATACCTGTATGAATGGTTTACCGGTAAAGCATACCTTTACAGTATAAGTAGGATTAGCTTCGCTTTAGTTCTAGTTTTATTCGTCCTCCTAGAAGATGATCACTTGGTGATCGAAACACGTGCCGAGGTGTTAAAAATAACGATTTGGTGTTGGGAAAAAACTCCAGTAATATTCAAGGACTTGATATTCAATATTAACAAATCACAAAACATCAAAATAAAATAGATATGTTGGAACAAACTCATTGATTTTCTGGAGATTCAACTTAAAACACTCATTTTAGACAAGAAAATCTCCAGTTAATCAATGAGTTTGTTCCGAAATATCTATTTTATTTTGATGTTTTGTGACTCAATATTATCGGATATTAGGTTCTTGTTACAATACTGTACAATTTCGAGTAATTTTCGGTGTTAACAAAAAATAAAAATAACTTTGTGCCAAAAACTTTGAAAATTAATTCACTTTTCATTTACCGTGGTTGACAACATAGTTGTGTAATTTGTGTGTAATTTGTAATATCACAGGCTTCCAATATGAACCGTCGTATACAGGATGCTGTCTATTTATTGTTATAGCAAAATTATTTTTTTCGTAGCCCAATTTTTAAAAAATCTGTAAAAAATAAAACTTCACTTAAATGGCCATGATTCCAAATCGGGATGTATTTTCTAGTGGTTAACAACTTCCTTCAATAACATTTCCCGAAATTTTGCAAAAAAAGAGTACTTTACTCTTGTCACAAAATCAAATATTTGAAGGCTTCTCGTATGTTACGTGTGTTATCTTGTATTTTCTTGGTGCATGTTTAGTTTAAGGGAATGCCCAAACTTTTATTAAGAATAACTTTTTGTCGAAAAACCTTTAATAAAAAAGTTTCCTGTGAGGTACATACTTTTGGGATGACACTGTATGTATTATATGATATTATGTTTCATATTCATCCTGTATTTTGATTATTTCGTGATTTATTGAATTTTATCTTTCATATGGCAGTTTGAATTGATGGTAACAACATTATTTGAACAAAAAATATATGAAATTATCATGAGGTTTCTATGCTATAATTTTCTAATATATTTCTTTTAATAAAATAGGTAAAAACATATATTTCACAAGTAAACACCTCACCATCATTAACAGTTTTCAACAGATATAAGGTCTAATAAGATGAAAATCAACAATTTCAGTCAAGTAAGATGATGAAAAATCATAATTAGGAATCTATTCCATAGTTTTCCACAATTTTTCATCTAGTGAAAATGTACTTGAATAAATGCATTTAGGAATTTCTAGAATTTAAAAGCTTACGAATAAATGCATTTAGGAATTTCTAGAATTTAGAAACTTACGAATTTAGAAAAATGTATTTCAAAACTAAAAATATAGGCTCTTCCAACTTGTATTTCAAACTTTGACAATCGATACGGCCATCTTGTTGGACCAACACATCTGTCAAATTATTCAGTTTGTTTTATCAAATCACCATGACGTATCGCCCATTTTATGCTGGCCATAATAGTCATACCGAAACGACTATTCGCTATAAATTTGAGTCTAATGGTTCAGTAATCGATTGACCAATACCCATACGTCGACAAAAGGCAATATCTGCCGAAATCATCGCCGCTGTCTGCGAGTGTGTGCAGGAGTTTCCGAGGCAGTCGATTTCGCAGATCACAACTTGATGAATTCTGCTTCGTGTACTCGTACTGAGTCGACTCACCTAGCAACTGAACGTAAACGACAACGACGACGTGTGTTCGTTGAATGGGCTCTGTAGCAGTTGGTAACCGACCATAATTCTCATCAAAAAATCATGTTCTGAGATGAGGCCTATTTCTGAATGAATGGGTGAGTGAATAAAAAAAATCGTCGACATTGGAACGATATCAATCCACATGAGATCCAAGAGCGTTCAATGCATCCCAGAAAAGTTACTCTTTGGTGTGATTTTCGGGCTGGCGGCTGTCAAAGGCGAGCACTATAGGTCGATGTTTACCAACTTCTTTTGGCCTGAATTGGATGATCTGGACACCAAAATGATGGCGCTTCTCAATGAGCGATTTGAAAGTATGGTCATCTCATGTGTGGGTAATTTGAACTGGCCACCGAGATCGTGCGATGTGACGCTATTAAACTTTTTCTTGTGAGGTTTTCCACAGCAGTCCTCAAAGGCAACATAACTCATGACATCATTCAAATTCAGCCTGATTCATGCGCCAGAGTCAATAAAAATTGGACGTTTCGGATGCGTTACAACCAGAGAAGCCATGGTGGACATTCGTACAATGTTATATTCCACACATAATGGCATCAATAGGTCTTCCAAATAAATAAATCGAATATCTCTACAAATATTTATTATCCTCTGTTGTATATTCAATAATGAAGCAGGTTCAGTTTCTTTCACCTTTTGCTTCGAATAGCCCAATAAAAAAGTTCAAAGGTGTCAAATCTGGCGAGCGGGCTGCCCATTCTGTAGGACCTCGACGGCCAATCCAACGACCGGGAAAAGTAGTATACAAATGGTTTCTTACTTGTCTGGAATAATGTGGTGGTGTTCCACCTTGTTGGAGTACAATATCCATATCGAATATATTTGGTTTCGCTTCAACGATTTCAGTGATAAGAGGGTCAACAGTAGTTTCCAGCATATTCAAATACAGTTCCCCAGTAGAATTTTGATCAATAAATAGAGGTCTTACAATATGGTTTCTCAATATTACTGCCCAAACATTCATTTTCCACAAATATTGTGGAGATAGGTAGGTAGGATGCCTTGCAATGGTTTTCGTCATGATTTCGCAGAATTCTGTTCTTCGATCAGGGTCATCTTCAGTCAATTTGTGTACCATTTTAATTCGCCTTCAAAGGTCTACATGCAATAGGAGACACCTCACAAACATGCGCGACGTAATAAGTAGACTGTTCAGGTTCGATAATATCTCACACACATTCGGTTCCATCAAAATATGTAGATGATTAAAATGTCATATATCTAAACTCTGTCAATAGATATAGGTCCAGATGAAAAAAAGACGAGTTATTTCCAACAGGAGTACCCAGTTACAAGAAATGCTATTATTACAGAGTATATACAAAATAAATATTAAAAAAGAATGGAATATAGAAATGTGAAGAAGTAAATGCTAAAACAAAGTATACATAAAATATTCGTAGACGTAGAATTTCAAAAGAGAAATGAAAAATTCAGTACATAACACAAAAAGTTACAAATCATGCAATGTCGCAGTACTGACACAAAAATGTTATTTATAGTATTATATGTTGACACATTTTATTGAAGCTGCTGCACATAATATGTGTGACTGATGATTTGTTTACTTTATGGTAATTCATGATCACTAAAATAAAATGAAAAAAAAAACACTTTTATCTAAATACCACTGGTAAATTTTATTTATACGACCGGTTTCGGGTTTAATCCCATTATCTAGTAAAAAATTCGAAATCTGAATATTGAAATATCGATTTTATCAGAATTTTAAGGTATGCTGCAAGTACAGGTATTTGAGAGAGAGGATGCCAACTTGAAATACCACCCTGAAAATTCTATGGGTTGTTAAACTCATAAATTCAAGAGAGGAGACGTACATAAATCAAGTTGCTACATATATGTAGGATTTTTAGGTAATCTTCATTTATCTAGTGTTTTTGATTCTTGAAGATGTTCGTCTATTGCAGAGTTTTGTCCAAACATACGTGTTCGCGCAGTCTTCTTTTAAAATTTCTACCGGTTTGGCCTGTATATACTGCAGAGCATCCGCCTCACTCTATTCTATATATACCAGATTTTTCCTTTCTTTTTTATTTCATTCTTTTTCGTTTATTAGAACGGTATAGAATATAATGTCGATGTGATACGGTGTGAAATGGAAAAAATGGATTGATTGCCTGTCTGCGTCATTGAAACTCCAACTGATACACAAATCACACATTCATAATTGAATTGGCTTTTTCAAATTTTGGTGATGCATAAGGTTATGAAGCAATGGTTTTTTCTATGAGGGGCAGTATCACCTGAACTTTAATCAAAACCTAATTTTGGCATATCTTTCAAATTTATACCAAAAACATGGGCGTAAGCGACAGTGTTGCATCCTTCTGGAAGCTCCAGTCTTAAGATTCCGTCGTAAAACACGTTCCAGAGGGTGGGTCCGAGCACGGATCCCTGTGGAATGCCCTGCATCAGTTCCTGTCTATACTTCTTACAGACGATCGACCTATCACTCAGATAACTTGTGATGATATTCTGCAGATATCCGCTGATGATGTCGAGAAAATTCGGAGTATCAAATCGATTTCTTAACTTTTTTTTAAATAGAATTTGTTTCAACTCGTTGTACCATTGTTTCACCTCAGGAGCTTTCGTCTCTAGAAATTTTTCGTGCTGACCATGTTCCAAAAATTGTGGGAACACCCCATTTAAAGAATAAATTGACTGGCGTGTATCGCCATTAGCTGAGTTAAGAGTTTGAGCATTGAAAGCAACAGAAAAACAAACTGGACAATAGGAATCTCATCGCACAATTAATTTTCAGGGCGAAACACTTTCCACCAACTCTGCACTTTCCATTATGTCTAAGGGCTGGCACTTCACGACCTGATTAATAAATTAAATTTAACAGCAATTATCTTTTAATGGAAAATTCGAGGACTTCACCACTTGATGAAAAATTAATCTTGTTCAAAATTGGGCGTGACTCTATCTAATTGACCGCCATGACAGATTGTTAATGGAATATTTTCAAAACTGATTAGTTTAATCACCCAGTGTTCCATGTATATCCTCAAATTCTATCATTTCTTGCTTGCCGTCTTTCAAGAGGTTGTCAATATAACCATACAAAAGTTTAAAAAACGTTATAATCATCACAAAGTACGGACTGTTTCCAACCATGATCAGTTTAAACTAAACACAATGGCTCTGATTTACTGATCACGATTTTGACAGAGACGCAAAGTATGAATTACGAACAAGAAAAGTAAAATTTGAAAATAAATTGAAAAGTACCTAATCAATCAATCAATATACTTCATTGTGAAAGAAAATATATTCTTATTGACAAAGCTTTCTATAATCTAAAGTCAGTACATAATTAAATTTGACAACCACAGGTCGACAAATACAAACATTTTCACAACACAAAAAGTGAGTATCATTGTAAAAAAAATACATTTTTATTTAAAATGAATGTACGTATAATTGAATTTGTAAATAGTACATGAACTAAGTTGACAAAGCCAAAAATTCATCACAATACAAGAAAGTGAGCATAATCATAAAACTCCTGTAGGGTATAATAGGATTTAAGCAAATGTATTGTTTTTTTCAAAAAATATGGTGTATGGCCATTTCTCTCAAACAGGGTGGCAGATTGTTATATATCATTTTGCTCTCATACATTATTGATTTTTTTGTTAATTCTAAGTGCGGGATGGGGAGAGATAAGATTTTTCTCGACATTTGACGAGTATTATGGCTTGTTTGAGTGCGCTCAGTATCGGAGACGTTAGACTTGTGCTTATGCTCCAAACATAGAGTTTAAAGTATAAAAATAGAAGTTAAAGTCAAAATTCTGTGTTTTATAAATAACGGCTTACAATGGTCGGTGTATTTAGCTCTGGACATGAATCTGACTGCTCGTTTCTGCAGGACGAGAAAAGAACAATTGCTCGCTGCAATAACCTCAAAATGCAATATCATATCGCAGGTGTGGTTCCATTAGAGAAAAATATGTCACCTTACTCAGTGGCAGACCCAGTTCCTCAGAGACAACTCTCACTGCAAGCAGCCTAAATCCAGTTTCTTTTTGAGACTTTGGATGTGGATATGGAATTTTAGGTTACTATCAATTTCAATTACAAGAAATTTGGTACAGAGTTTGTTATCAATGGTTGTAGTGTTAAATATAAGAAGAAGAAGAAGGAGAGGAAGAACATATTTATTGAAATAGGTAATCCTAATACACAATATTATATAAAACATATTACTAACATAGAAATTGAAAATATTTAGGTGAATTAAGTAAAATAACTTCAAATGAAGATATAGTTCAAAATAGAAAATGAATATTTTCAGTTTGAAAAATAAGGACATATGCTATTAAAAATACATTGCAATATACGTGCAGATCCAATACAATGATGAAAAGAAGAAAACAACATACAAATACTATATTTATCAAAATTATCTTACCAAGTACTATTCTATCTAGCATTATGGATGGATTTCATTTCAATTTGAAAATACTTAATGATGGACTAGATTTAGTGTTATTTGGTAATTTATTGTATGCATCAAACCCCTTGAAACATACAGAATTCATGGCACTTCTCCTATTTGTTCTGCACAAATACAAATTAGCATGATTTCTTGTGCTATATTTGTGTACTTCTGAATAAAAACTAGGTAACAGATTCAGAAAAATATGAAGGTGATAAGTTATTCAGAATTTTATATATAAATGACCTAGTTGAGTAATACAGCCGTACAGAAACTGGTAGCCACCGGAAAGTTTGTAACATTATTCCGATTTCACTGAATCTATTCACTATTAAAACAATTCGCATACCGCAATTTTGAAGTTTTTGTAATCGAGATGTTTGGTTTAGATCAAACAAGGAAATAATGAAAGCACAGTAATCAAAATGTGGTTGTACACATTATACACAGTAATTTTAGACTGAGTGGATAAATTACCAGAAATTCTTGCAGAGAAACATAGTTTTTTAGATATTTTTTATATACGTAATCGAGATGATTGCCAAAAAGTAATAAATTATCTAACTGGAATCCGAGATATTTGAGACATGATACAATTTCAATGTTTTCATTATCGATTTGTTGATTTATTTCATTTGAATTGAGGTTGTTCCATTTATATTTTTTTGTGATAACCATTCCTTTAGTTTTCGTTTTGTTCAGTTTCAATTTATTTGCCATGAGGTACTCATTTACATCCTTTAATGCGACATTTATTATATCAATAGCTTTATATAAGCTTGTATCGTAGCATGCCAATGGTGTATCATCAGCAACTAAATTTACAAAATCAACATTTATAAACAAATTTATGTCATTTGTATAAGATAAAAAGCAGAGATACTAAAACGCTATCATGAATGCATTTGAAGGTTAGAAGCCTAGTTTTTTTGCCTTGAAGCAGAGATGGTTTGAGTCACACAAGTGTTTTATCTTCTTCAAATCATCTTCCATTTTTGATGTAAGTAACTCAAAATTAGACTTCTTCCACATCAGTGTCGTGTCATCAACAAACATTGTGAAATGGCTAAAGCATTTATTTATTATGAATAATATCGGCCCAAGGACTGAACCTTGTGGAACGTCAGTCCTGATATTTCGTAAATTGGATTTGGAGTTCTCTTTCATTTTTACAACTTGCTTCCTATCAGAGAGGTATGACTCGAACCAATTGTACCTTACATGTCTAAATCCACAACACTAAACCTTTTGGAGCAGTACCTTGTTGAAGCTAAAGGCTTTCCATGAATCGCAGAAAACGGCCCCAACTGATGCGCCCTCATTCATCCCTAGATATATCTTTTCCAAAAAGTGGAAAATGACATCATTTGTATTTTTTCCGGTTTGGAATCCAAATTGGACCTTATTCAAGATGTTTTGGTCTTGCAAAACTGCAGCATCCTTTTTCTACAACTTTTTTTTGACCTTAGGAAAAATAGATAATAAAGAAATTGGACGGAAGTTCGACGGATCTTCACTGTTTCCACGATTACCCCGATAAGTTACAAATTGAAAGAGTCAATTGCAAATATTGAATATTGATACTCAGCTTTCTCCGGTGGTCGAGGTTTCAGAAAACTCTCTGTTTCCGTTTTCGAATCCTAAGTCCTCCACAAAAAAGTGGCTTTCAAAGGATAGGTTTTAAATGGATTGAAATGATAAAGCTATATCACCTTATTCAAATAATTCGACTTAGAAAATTAAGATCTCATGAAAGGTTTTAATTTTCGAAAATTCAATTGTGAAAAATTCATGACTGTGGAAAAATGAAAAAAAGTGGTAACTTCTTAACTTACGTTGAACATCAGTAACAGCTGGTTACGACCTAAGCCGCAACAGCAGATGAAACATTCATAAAGGAAAAAATCAATAGGAACAACTAGCTTACTGGTAAATATGAAGAACGTCAATAACAACAAAGCACAGAAATTATAAAAATACTTATATGAATAGTAAAATGGACAACCTTTGGATGATTTTCAATAACGGCATATTAGAGAAAATCCAGTTCAACTAATTCAAGTTAATACTCACAAAAATATCCTAAGGCACAACTGGAATGGTTGACAGAACAAATAATGATAATTTGATCAAATTTATTGAAAAAAATTGAGAAAAATTTGTATTGGATAGATCAAGGAGGTATGAATTGGGCGAAATTGTTGCTGTCGTTAATGCCCTGTAACGCTTATTTTTCATTCATTGGTTAAATGCTTGTTTCCGAAGTTTTTTCGTAATGAATGGAGTCATTAATACTGTCATTGTAACTGTTCTTTACCACAATTTCTCAAATGAAACATCGACCTCTGTCAAAATTTAATTATTATTTTTGAGCAAAATAAAAACTTATCTTATTTTTTGAATAACCAGCGTATCACCTTTTGAAACGAAAAACTTTTGCTCTAAAACATAGCGCCTGAATAATTATTTCTGACCAGAAGCATGAATTTGATTATGAACTTGTATCTTGTGAACCATGGATGTATCTGTTCCGCTAATAAATAATTCGTGAAAGAAAAGAAGTGCATCTTTGTTCCGTGTATAGTCAATACGTGGCTGCCTTCCAAGACAAAAAATAGTCAATAATTTTGTTTATGAAGCTATATCTGATCTTTTGCTCAAAACATGCTGCTACTATTCTAACAAATTGCCACAGTAACGTACTGTTCGAATTTTATCAGTACGTTGCCCCCTTTCAGAATGAGAACCCCTCGTTCTAAAAAGATCTGCGCATGAATTATCATTACCCTACAACTATCTTGTATCTCAAATATACTCAGTTCATTCCGCATTCCCGAAGTAGGTTACGAGAACCTTATTTCGGCAACGTCGGCGTCGCCATCGATGCCCCCAACTTTTGGCGGTTGGCCAAAATTATCTGGACCGATATCGAGCCGGCGGCATGGTGGCACCGCAGCATTTCAGTGCTCCCGTTCAACCGCTCAAGTTTTGTCTACAACGCTCGCCCCTGATGGCCATGCTTTCTCTACCCTTCGTCCGATCGATCCTACAACACGACTTCCGATACACGTATTCAATAGGTTAACTACGTATTTATGAAAGCTATTTTGGGACGATGGTTCAGATTTGCATGATGGGCAGTCATTTGTAATATTCCAAGGAACGGTGATGGATTTGGAAAAGGATTCTGAGCAAGAAGAAATATAAAAAGACATACTGTTGATGATATAAGGACTGAGTTGCGTTCGCGATCACTTCGTTAGTCAAGAATATTACTGGAGTTTGGTCTCAACACCTCGACACGTGTTTAGATTGCCAAGGATTATTAATCTTCAGTTTAATCTTCCTCTTGAAAATGATCACTAGGTGATCGAAACACGTGTCGAAGTATTGAAATAACGATTTGGTGATGGGATAAAACTCCAGTGATATTCATTACTGCACCAAAGGTTCCAAATAGTGCATCACAACTTTTTCTTCATTATAGCTTAGGAGTTGCTGGACTTGTCATTTCTTTCAAGCTTCCTATAAATATCGCGGCTTTTTCCAATCTCTTCATGACAACCACTCCAATAATTTTTCCTCTGTAATAATCAGTATGGGTCTAAATTTTATTACCTAAATTTTATACATTACTTAATACTATACAGTTATGAAAATGAAAAAATGCAACAAACAGGATTGCAGTTTGTATTACAACAAAAATGGCGTCTGTTCTGTGATTGGATATAAAAAACAATACACTTGGCAACACCGCTGTAGACACGATAAATTTTATTGGTCAACAAGAACGCGGACAATAATTCAAACTCTTGCTTCTAGAATTTTTTTTTGCAAATATAAAGAGGACCGATTAGGCTTGATGAGTAAAATTGTTTTGGCCGATACTTGACGAAAATCCTTAATAAAACTAACTAATACAGTTAATTGTATGATTTTCACTATAAAAGGTTTTACAAAAACCGCGACACGTGTATCGCTATACAATAGCTTCCGCAAGCGTAAACTAAAAGTTACTTCTAAATTAAAACCATTATATACTCTTAACATATTACCTACTCGTATGTCTACTTTGTAATGGAATGATGTACCTGAAAAGGTCAGGTATGAATTTAATAACTATATAAATACATTTTTCGAAATTAACATAAATGTACTTAACTATTTTTACCTGGAAATGAACAGATTCAATAATGGCCAATTATTCAATTCATAAGATGAGATATTGTCCATAGAGAGTTTTTGTATTTGTTAATTTCCATATTCTCCAACAGGTTGAGTTTCAAACCTTTCTTCTGGAAATAGAGGAGCTTGTATTCATGGTTGAACTCTGTAAACTATTTTTTTGTTCCTTTATGTGGGCTTTGAACGTTCTTCCAGTTTGATCTATATAAAACATCGGACATGATCCATATCATAATTTATACACTTCCGATTTTTCTGAAACTGAATTTTTATCTTTGCTTTTCTTAATGTGCCTGCCTAAATTGTTGTTGGTTTTTAAAGCAATATTTACACCTTTGCTATGCAAAAAAGCTGAAATCTTTGTAGTAGGTTGGCCTGAGATGAATACCCGATTAGACCGTCAATTTTTTTGTCACAGCTCCTTCAGTTAAAATATCCGAAAAACTCATTGCAAAAATTCAAAACCACAGCAATTCGATCAATGAAATTCAATATAATTACACTCTCGGATAATGCCAAATTGATTTCATTCGATGTAAATAATCTGTTTTCCAGTATTCTTCCGAATGAAACGATTACTCTTGTAAAGAATCTATTGGACGAAAAGTCTATCAATCCGGTAGTGATAAAGGAAATATTAGACTTACTTACTGTTTGCTTGTCACATAATTACTTCCAATTCAATGAAATTTTATACTCGTTCTCCAAAGGTCTCATAATGGGAAACCCACTTAGTCCTATTCTGGCAGAGATTTTCATGGACGATTTGGAGAGACAAATACACAGTAAAGGGCCCCTCAAACCAAACCGAAAATAATCGCGAATTGAATTCGCGACGAATAAATTCGCGGCGGAAAAAATCGCTTCGGTCTATTTACATGGCGACTAGTGGGGGTAT
>WOGM01000782.1:0-11334 GCA_015342125.1 Leptinotarsa haldemani | reverse complement strand
TTGACAAACACTGAACGTCAGTGGGTCGCAGTTGGCCGCATCATTTTGAGTTAAATTCAAAGCACAAACAAGTGCCGAAGTTAAACTTTTCGAAAAAAAAGTTTTCCATATGGTGCGCACTTTAATGGTGACACTGTATAAGTACATTATAGTAGTAACGAATCTGACAAAGAATTAGATGAATAATATGCGTAAAACCGATGATTATAAATGAAAATAGTTTTCACATAATTTTTATGATTCGGAACTATTTATATTTCGGGAACTGACAACACTTATGTTGATAGATAAAATGTAGCAACACCACAATAAAGTATGACATTTTTCGGCATAAACATACTCACAACGTTTTGATGTACAAGTGCTACTTGTTTTGTTTACAGTGAGTTGAGAAAATCAATTTGACCAAATAATGGAATTCAAATAATGGAATTCAATCGTGGTCGTAGTTCGGTCGCCGACGAATTCCGTGAAGGTCGTCCAAAATCGGTTGTTGTGCCACTAAACACCGATGCCGTGAGTGAACTGACAATGCAATATCGTCATAGAGGAATCCGTATACATCAGTTCCACTTCAATACATTCGACTTTGCATAGGTACACACTCAGTTTGAAAAAATGATCTCGTTGGATACCTCATAATTCACCAATCGCTCAAAAAAGGCTATCGTCAAATGGTGTAAGGAAATGATTGAAAAGTTTGACAGTGGTTCTTCAATAGACAAGTATAAAATCGTGACAGGTGGTGACGAATCATGACGAAACAAAGCAGCAATCGACCTGGGTATTCCAAGATGAGCTGAATCCAACAAAAATTGTTCGTGGAAGAAGTACAGCGAAGCAAATGGTCGCCTGTTTCTTCCGCCGAATGGGTCATATGCATGGCCGCTGTTCCGCTTGAGCTACGTAGAACGGCCAATTCCGAGTGGCACAAGAACATTTGTTTGCCAGAAGTCTTCGGATGAATTCGCAAAACTAACCGCCAGAGACGAGTCATTTTCCATCATGATAATGCGAACTTTTAGACATCTCGTCAAACAGGTGGATTTTTTGAACAATCAAACCATCGAATTGATGACTCGTCCCCTGTATACTTCTGATTTGGTACCCAATGAATCCTTCTTGTTTCCAATATCAAAGGTAAACTGCGTAGTTAACGATTAATGAGCGCCGAATAAGCAGTTGAAGCGTTCAAAAACTGTGTTTTGGAAGTGTCCCAAGAGAAATGTAAAAACTGCTTTGACAAATAATTTAAATCAATGCAAAAGTATATGATTACCAAGAAAAATATCACTGAAAATAATGAAACCATTCTCATTAAAACATCTTTGTTATTATTTGCTATTCCCGAAATAAACAGTACCCCTCGTAAATCTGTGGAATGGTAACCTCAACATTATTGCAACAACTATTGAAGGATCTGACAATTCTGTATAAAGGAGAGTTTTTACCACAATTGATTTCTCTAAATGGGGTAGCAAAGAGATCATGGTTTCACAAGTCTCTGCAAGGTGTATTCAATGAAATTTTTGTCATCATAGCAACTTATGAAACTAGTTTGTAATGTAGGAGATTATTAAAGTCACTGCGTTTGTGCAGTGAGTGCGTGAATCCCGCGAATGTCTATAATCTTGTATTTTGAACTAGCTACAGATCCTATTGGGCCATCAGTTTGCAACAAATTATGGAAACCTTCACAGAAAGCAAGGGAATAAGTAACTTCAAAACAAAATCTTCAGGAAGATGTGAATATCATTCACGAAGTTTGTTTTTTCAACCAAAACAACTCTCTTTGAGGATATGAATAGTGAATTACATGGAAATCAGTTTTTCTCATTGAGACAGTACTCCAAATATTAGTAATGGAATTGAAACAGGAACGCTACACAACGTAACAGGGCAATCCAGTTGACACGAACCATTTTCAAAAAGACAGTCAGCTTCAAAACAACCATCACGTTAAAAATTTCAAATGGAAAAATTAGTCGGGTTACACCTTATCTGAAAGGTCTTTCAGTTATGTCGATAATTCTACAACATTTTTGACATTACAGCGGTACTTGACTGCAATTTGGGATCTCTGGTGTGAAATTAATATATTGAAAACACTTGCCCCACCAGAAGAAAAGTTCTGTCTCTCGACCCATGTTTCGCTAACCAAGTTAGTATCATCAGAGGATAATTCAGACTGCTCGGTACAAGCTAAGTCAACGTATTTATACAGTACATTCCTTCAATGTCCCCTGCCTTTTTTTGTAAAAGGGGTCAACTCAAAAAATTGAAATTTGGAATAATAAAATTATTGCATGAATACTTTATTCTGAAGTGAAATAGAGAGATAAAACTTTCAAGATGGCGACTGGGTTTCATCTGGGAAAAAAACTAAATGGAAATGAGGGGGTCTTGCGAGACATATTTTTGAAGCTCCTGACAAATGCTTCACAACCCTGGAACAAGATGTCAAAATCTTCAACTACTACAAAATGGCGGAACTTTTACTAATTGCCGGAATACATTGACCTTAAACTACATAATGTGAGGTAATAAGCTTGGGGTCATTTCAGAAGATGCTCGAAATAGCTGTCTTGAACTTCTTGATATATGAACACACTATCCGATATATCACGACGAACATTTTCGAACACACTGACGTCAATATCTCTACAAATATTTATTATTCTCTGCCGTATATCCAATATTAAAGCACGTTCAGTTTCATACACCTTTTGCTTCAAATAGCCCCAAAAAAGTCCAAAGGTGTCAATACTAGCGAGCGGGCTGACCATTCTGTAGGACATTGATGGCCAATCCAACGACCGGGAAAAGTAGTATCCAGATAGTTTGTCACTTGTGTGGAATAATGTGGTGGTGATCCATCTTGTTGGGATACAATATTCATATCGAATTCATTAGGATTCGCTTCGACGAATTCAGTGATGAGAGGGTCAAAAGTAGTTTCCAGCATATTCAAATACAATTGTCCTGTTGAATTTTGATCAATAAATAGAGGTCCTACAATGAGGTTTTCTAATATTTCTGTCCAAATGTTAATATTTTCTGAATATTGGGTATGTGTTTCCCAGAAAACGTGAGGGTTGGAGTCACTTCAATAACGACAGTTTTGTCTGTGAACATTGCCGCTTGAAAAATGTACATTCGTTACTGAAACAAATATTGTGGAGATAGGTAGGATGCCTTGAAATGGTATCCGTCATGATTTCGCAGAATCAGGGTCATCTTCAGTTAATTGGTGTACCATTTTAATTTTCTATGGATGATACCTGTTTCTCTCCAAAAGTCTCCACACAGTAGAAGGAAGACACCTCACAAACATTCGCGACGGATTGTTGGAATTGTCATATGGCAGATAAAAAGGAATATTTCTAGAAATATCGATATTAATGTGTTTGTCTTCAGGAACTTATTAAATGTTCCGGCATTTTATAGTAGGTGAATTATTGACTTCATATTCTAGGGTTCTTCAAAATAATGCATCACAAGACTCCCATTTCTATTTAATTCGATTACAAAAAACAAGTAGGGTGATTCAGCATGTCTAACTCAGACTTCCAGATTCTCATCAGAAGTTGTCATTAACAGATTGAATTTTCGAAGTGAACTTCAAAGTATTGTCTTCATTACTTTTGCGTATTTTTCATATTGATTTGGATTCATTTTCATTTTGTGAACGGTTGAAAAAACTAAAATGATATATTTCGAAAATTGATGCACAGTAACTTATGACTTGAAAGTGATAATATCCGATTGTCTTAGTGTTTTTCTGTCGAATAGTATAGATAATAAATATATGAGGGGAAACATGAATGTTTGCTCAAAACCCAAAATAAATAGAATAAATCTCAATTGAAGACACTTTTTGTGAAGGACTCAAAATACTTTTTACTGAATCTGCTGAAATGTAATTGAGGACAAACCAAAAAAAATCACTCCGAAAATGTTTGCTTAGTTTAAACCACTGAATGGTACAATTAGTTAGTTACTTGTCGTATTCACACATTTTGCCTAGGAATTGAAAGAAAAACAAGTGGAAAAATAAAATTTCAACACTTAACTTTTTTTAATGGTCTACGTTTCGAAAAACAATATTTTGCCGTCATCAAAACCCAAAATCAACTTCAGAACTCCTGCTTGAAATTGTGAAAACCTTTTGTAATGTCAGTAGGTATGTGCCTGGACTATAATGCTTGTATAAAAAGTTATCTGTGACGTCCTTGGACAGGGCTCTGTTATTTGGTATTTTTAATTGGGAAAATACAGTTATTGAATGAACCTCGAAAGTGTTTCATTGAGATAAATAACAGACATTACACCTTTGTTTCTTCCGATATACATCAAAAGAATGAAATGTCCACATGTCATATGCGATAGACTACATAGACTGGACGTTTTTTTGAGAATTCAGATGAGGTTCATATTTTCGTTTTCAGTCTCTTATCCTAGCAATGGTAACTAATTACTATCTATTGGAATGCACTTGTTACCTACTTGAGGAATATACCTATGCAGATTATTTGAATTTTCTAATTTCTCCTACCTATCCCCGATTCTGTCATCTGTCTTCTCTCTACATATTCACGATGGTAATTTTTTTCTTTTCTCTAGGGGTCTTGAGGTTTCACCAATATATCTTTATCGGAAGTACCCCTCAATAATGTTGGTAAAAGCAATACACAACAAATACAGACCTCGCAATCATCACAAACTCAACAACAATACACATACCTCACAACTAACGTCATACCTTATATCTCCGGTTTGTCTGAGAAATTAAGGCGCATGCGTTTATAGATATAACGTGATAACAACTTTAACGTGTTATAATGACTGATGCATATTGATTTACTGAAGATTCATTACTTCAGTTCGATGTTGGAAATTTTAAAATCATAATTGATGGTTAGTCATAAATTCATTACAGGAAATCCCGAAGCAAGAAGAGAGGGTTCAATGGGGAAATGGTTTGGAATTTCTCATGTCATGTATTGCCATGTCAGTTGGCTTAGGAAATATTTGGAGGTTTCCTTTCATTGCTAACAGAAATGGTGGAGGAGCATTCCTGATCCCTTATTTGATAATACTGACATTTATTGGAAGACCAATGTATTATATGGAAATGGCACTTGGACAGTTCTCTAGTCGGGGAAGTGTGAAAATGTATGAAAAATTGGCGCCTGTTTTCAAAGGTGAGTTCCTAGCGAAAAAATTATTCAACTTTTTTCTTATCAATTTCATCGTTCAGGAATAAGTACGACAACTGCACTTGAAAGTTTGAGGTTTCTACAAATAAAGGTGAGATTGAATTCTTTAGTGAATCAAAACTTGAGAAATAAGTCTATCGAGACAAAAGCCAATATAACATCATGGAACCAGTATCACATATGAAAAAAATTAATAATTCTTTCAGTTCGGACTTCCATTATCGGATATGATATAAATTTATTTGAAATTCCCAAAGATGATTGTGGATACTAATAATCGAAACGTCATGGTGTAACTTGGCTTGGAAATTTTTAATTTCGAATTTTCATTTTTTGTTAATAATTTTTAATTTTCATCTCGCGCTGATAGTTGAATTTTTCGATTTTTTGTTTGTATTTTATTCCATTGTAATTTCAGTTTTTTGCCCAATATATTCAACTAATCACTTTAAGTTTTTATATATTCTTTCAGGGATCTCAGATAAATTTATATCATATCAGACAATGGAAGTCCAAACCAATGAAATGCATTACGAAACCATCTTAAACAAACATAAATCATACTCTGAAATGATGAGAATCAAAGGTATCGACCCACTGGAAAATGATGACGATAATGAAAAGAAGCGATTTTGAGCAATACCGCTTTTCGAAACAATCAGAACAGTCTGTTAACCCGTAAATTGGTTAACCTGTGGAACTGACAATGATATCATGAAATGATGAAGGAAGCTTTTTCTGTTTGCCTTGGCATTATTTGAAACTAGTTTTTAGATTTTTTTGAAGAAGTCATCGTTTTCACAAAACATATTTCATTCATCACAAATTGGAAACCTATATCGTGTCTGTCTCTCTCTCGGTTCGTCTAAAAGTGAAGAAAGGTCATGTGTATGATTCATCCGCGCTTTATGTGAATTGATAGTTGGTCATTAGAATTAGTTTCTTGGTGGGTAACCGCTTTCACTCAGGGAGTTGTTACGAGAATTTGTGGAACTTGTAATGAAATGATGATTGTGAGAGATCGATGAAACTTGCTTTATACAGGGCGTTTCAACGAAAACTTTCCCGTCCGGTAAGTGGAAACCGACGTGCGATAATTTCAAAGAACACTTTAGTTTTTATTTCTAGGGGACTAATTCTGGAAGGAAGATCAAAACTGTTTTAAACCAGTTTTAATCTTCCTAGAAGATGATCACTTGGTGATCGAAACACATGTCGAGGTGTTAAAAATAACGATTTGTTGTTGGGAAAAAACTCCAGTAATATTCAAGTTCAAACAATGTGGAATGGACACCAAGGACGATGCACGCAGTGGACGCCCCAAAGAGGTTACCGATGAAAACATCAAAAAAGTCCGCAAAATAATTTTGTATGACTGCAAAGTGAGATAGCTGAGGCTCTATACATATTAAAGGAATGTTTTAGACATATGGTGCGTTGAATATTTGGGTACACAAAAGCTATATTAGCCTACGAATTTTTTTGTCTAACTGTTAATCTAAAGTTTAAACTGTCAATTCTAGATAATTGACTTATTAGCCATAATCAAACAAATGGTCAATTATAATTTTGAGTATTTATTTATGTCAATGGTTACACTTTTTTTTAGAAAATATAATACTTGGTAAGTTTATAATAATAATAGGAGCAGTTAAGAAAACTACGTTATGAATAATCATAATTATGCCCTGATTTATTCCTTAACATTAACTTATAACAAGTTGGCGTGTTCTCACCAATGTATTAAACCTAATCATCCTTAGTAACAGAGAAGAAATGATAAATCCATTAAGCAATTTCGCTTTTCGAAAGTTAACAAATTTAGTTTGTTTAAAATGATCTCTGGTAGTTTATATGAGTAGCAAAGGTGCCCATACGAAATGAATATGTTCTTAGAAATCTTTTCTGAATTCGTTCAATACTGTCAATATGTGTTTGATAGTAAGGAGACCAAACAATGAAGCAATATTTTAGTGAAGGTCTGACTAAATGGCAATACAATCATTTAGTAGCAGGGGTGAATTGTCCACTATTCCTTACAAAGCCTAAATTCTTCGATGCAGTATTCATCATTTTGTTTATATGCCTACTGAAAGTTAATTTACTATCCAAAATAATATCCAAATCCTTAATCTCATTAGGTCTCTTCAGTCCAGAGTCATAGATTAAAATACATTTTCAAGAATAAAGTTGAATAGGCAGTTGATGGTTATTCGTGAGAATGTATTCAACATTTTTTCCAGGTTTTGCATAGACATTCAACCAATTACACAACCATTCATCTTGATGTTGAAAAAGTGGTCATTATACAATAACCTTCATGAGCACATAACGACATATGCTCTAGCTCTCTTGGCTATATTCTACCTTCAAATCAACAATTATCTACTCTCCGTCAAAAAAGTTAGAGAATTAAATCCAGCTGAAGCGCAAACCATTAATGGTAAGATATGTTTTTGAATACTCTAGATTCAATTGTATTCTTTTTATGTTACACATTGAATTGAAGACATTATTTTTCAAAGTATTATTGAATATAACTTATCGATTGTTTTCATTTTCTTGTAGGGTGGGAAACTATCAACTACAAAATGCCGGTAGATCAAATAAAAAATCACGTTTCGTGTTATGAGCATTCTATTTCGAGACTTCTCAAAGATTTTTTCGAGTATTACTCCAAATTTGATTATGAAAAGCAGGTAAGTGTACTTCTTGCCACAATATTGTTTGTATTTGTATTAACTCGCCAGCAAAGAAAAGAACAAACCGAAAGGAGGATAACAAGATCCAAACACCAATGATCATATTACTTGTCACTCAAATTTACTATTTTACTTATACGATTTTATTGATTCACGTAGACATTTTTTAAATTCAGTTTAATTATTGTACAACAATTTAAATAGAAAATTGTAAAAATGAGTTTCTTGTCATTGAATAAATAAATATCTGTCAGATATCAGTATCCAGCGTGGTATTAGCCGGGGAAGTAGTTGTTTTCCGGCAGGCATTTACCAAAACCTACGGTGTAGGTACTTGGCAGAGATGAATATTTAGAGATTTTGTTTCAAAATATTTATTTTCTTAGTATGTATCTATTCTCGATAAGTCTCCAGACACGAAATAATAATATCTTTTACACTTATTGCAATTCAAAACTTTTGAAAATCTCTTTATTATGACTTTTTAAAATTTCAAACACTTATTTGCCCAATTTGATTCCAAACATCTACCCTTTGGATTGTCACTTTTTCTCGTTAACTTTAATATAGGCATATTCAGGTTCGTCATCAGGACAGTCCTAGAGTAAGACACAGTCGCCCAGTTTAACCTTACAAAGTTTTAAATAGTTGTGTAACTGTTTCAACTGTCCTAGAATTGACCGGTACGAACCCGAATATACCTCATATTTTCTTCGCTTTTTTTCAACTTGGTTAGTGTATATAGTATGCTTATTTCATGTTTGATTACTTCTTTGGGAATAATAAAATTGATATTTACTTCAAATTCAAAATGTTACTTGTAACCTTTTCTTTTCATTAGGTCGTTTGCCCTCTGCTAGGATATACCATTAACAAGAATCTGTTTGAGGGCAAAGGCGAGAGACTTCCTCCTGTGATGCACACCTACGTTCAGCAGCTGAGTAGCAAGGAGCCCGAACAGTTCCGTTTCAATTCCTTGTTCTGTGTTCAAGATCCCTTCGATCTCAGTCACAACCTGACGAAGGCCTGCCAGCAGGGAACTCTAGCTAAATTTAAGAATATGTGTAGTTTATCTTGGAGGCATCTTAGTTCCCTGACGTGATTTTTTTAATTTTCCCAATATTTTATTACTTCATGTTTGTGACAGATTGCCCTTTTATTTTTATTAATGCAGTGATGACTTTGGTGTCTTAATACGTTATTATAAATTTTAACATTTTTATCGTTGTTTCCTTGGCTGGTGAAATATTTCAGAAGGTAGATGAAAAGAAGCTATTTTGGAGAAAAACTGTTCAGTGACGCCACCTCTTACCTAGATGAGAAAACTAATTGAAATAATGTATCATACATAGCTTGTATCATACAAGTCTTCGATACCGAATCTAGTGAATGTTAGGTGCCACACTACACTATAGTGGGGTCATACCCCCCTCCTCCCTTGGATACAGAAAATGTTTAATTATGGTGCCTAAACTATATCCAAAGCATGATCACCACGCACATTTGCATCTATTGGGTAAAATAAACAAGGCACCTAGCCAATCAAATTAAACTGCAATCGGCTGGCGGAATTCGTTGTTACAGTTTCAGAGTGGTGAGTTACGTTTTAACCCTTTCGGACCCGAGTTTTTTCAGTCTAGCAAAAAAATTGAAACACAGCATACGTTATTTATGATTTTTTAAAAGAATTTTGCTACCGATCATAATGTCATATCTATGGTCGATTTCGACTTTTGACATGTGCACTAGAGTGCACAGTGGGTCTCAATGGTAATATTGCTACCAATAGAAAATAGGGCAATTCATTTCTAGAGTTAATTTTTATTCATTATGTTGTATGGTATAATGTAAAACAATTCTGTTTTTTTTTGCTATGCACAAATAGGCTTGACATTTCTGGCAAAAAATGTGTGTTCGAGATTTACAAGTTGGCATTTTGCACCTACTTGCAAAATTCTTATTGTCAAATTCCGGATAGTGATTTATTCCATCGAGTCTAACTTCGTCTATCGTCTTCATTTCTTTTCGGTTTTTGATCCTTACCATCGGTGAAATTGTTGGCGAATCTCTCGAAGGCCATCCTCGTGATCTGGGTTTCGACTCAGCCCTGGTCCCACCAATTAGGCCCTCAGCAACATATGCACGAAAATGCAATAAATCTAAAATTGTATTTTTGTTCACTTCAAGATCCTCAGCCTTCTGCCGGTACTTGATTCAACCATTTGTGCATGCTATATCGATTTCATGGGTGAACATACGAAGTGTCCATTTACGACTTTGAATTTTAGTCCTATAGAATGTGAGCAGAAAATCCATTTTGTCTATCCCTCCCATATCGCTGTTGTATTTTTTGATAACTTCCGGCAGGGGGATATTCATATATTCTTTTTTCACCTTATCCCAACGTTTGCATGAATCAGCTTCTCCCACACTCATGTAGTTGGACGCCATGACAACACTTTTACTATCAAACCATTTGGTGAGCACCACTTGGCCATCGTTACTAATGAGTTCTTTCACATATCCACGACCTTTACTTTTCATTACAGTGTCTGAGGAGAAGGGAGGTCTACCAAAACGGTCCACCCGTGCGGTACCAGAAGCGTAAATGTATGAATTCTCAAATACTGTAGTGAATTATAATTCGAATAATAGATGTCAAAGTAAAGTTGTATGTTGACTTCCTTGATCCTTTCAGAAAGTTCGAGTACAACTGAAGTTCCAAGTCCAAAAGCTTCTTGCTGCTCAATAGTCAGGTCAGTTGTACTCCCTTGGTATATGAGAAAATCATACATCAAAATCATACATCAGACCCACACAAAGCGAACAGTTTGATACCCCATGGACAAAGTTTTCCCTTTATATACTGCTTCACATTTAGCCTTGAAGGGAATCATTTGCTCGTCGATGCTCAGCTCCAATTCCAATTGAAGGGTGGTCATTCGTTCACGTAGGGGCGATCATGGGCACACGTAATCTATTTTTCCAGTAACATCTCACTCTGGGATAATGAAGACTGTCCATCAATATATGTATTCCGATGAGTGTCTCCATTTCATTTATCGTTGTTAGTGGGCATTTCATAAATTTCTGCACAACGTATAGATTTGTATGCTCAACCATGGACGAGGTAAGCTCAGGAGTAAAATACTGCCGAAAGAAATACAGAGGACTTTCAAACTCAGCTACTTACTTCTTTTTTTTTTGGCCTGTGCCAAGTGATGTTTGGGGTAATATATCACACATTTTTTTCGCCAACAGATGTCTTTTTTGAGCGTCAATTCATTATTTTCCCAGTAATTTTTTATTCGAGCAGATTTACTCAAAGGATATTCTTTGTCGCTGACATTCGTTTTACTTTGTGAAGCATATTCACTTTCAATGTGTTCTTTTTCCAGGAGAATATCTTCCAC
>WOGM01000781.1:0-11339 GCA_015342125.1 Leptinotarsa haldemani | reverse complement strand
ACCTCACAGTGCAGATATGGGGAGTCCTGCAGGTATCGACACACACCAAGGATGACATTTCGGGACGAAACGTCCTTAAGAAGGGGGCAATGTAATGAATCTGAAGCCGGCCCTGACCGTACCTCAGATTCATTACACGCATGACGCAGAAGAATCGGTCCGATTAGCCGAAAAAATTCGGCAGAGACATCTAGGGATATCTAGAAGCTCTAGAATGCTCGTTAGCTGAATATAACCGGCCTTCCGTTCCTAGAGGGGGAGTCAGTCTGTACTTAGATAGCAATCAGTGAAAATAAGTTAAGCGATAAGTGTTGTACATAAATTAGTTGTGCTAGTGAAATATTGTTGAAATAAATTTGTTTAAGACAGTCAACTCTTTAATTCGTTACAATATGTAGAATTTTGATTTTGATTTGATAAATTGAAGAGAAAGTTTTCGAAAAAAATTGTTTGACACTTCCGGATTTTCGAGAAATTTCATTTTATTATTCTGTAATTTCGTCAGGTGCACCATCGGTAAGAACATCATTTTCCTTTCACTTACCTATTACGTATAAGAACCCCCCCTAAAAACGCCATAATGTATGAAATGAGTTTCCAAAATCTTCCACTATCTGCCGGTCTATATCAAGTAGAAACGATAGTATTTTAATCCTTGTCAAGTTCCTACCTTCTGGTTTCATCCTTGAGGTTCAGAATGTCATCTCGGTTTATCTATTGCAAACATTTTTCCACACTAACACAAAAATACGTGCGTTTCTCTAACAGAGTGAGCATCATCAGTTTTAGTCACCTCCTGATGATGTTAACTTGTATAGTTTTTTTCCCAAATATTCTACAGCTGTAATGTTACACTCGGTATATTTTTGAAATCACTCTACGATTACCGGTTACTGAAAATTCTTGTCATGAGTAGTCGAGAGAAGTCTATATAAGACAAGACGAGTCAAGAAGAGTATGCCCACTTACTATATGTGAAAAAAGAGAATACCTTTTCTCGTCAAAAGAAACGGCGAGAGATATTTTCTCACGACTCGGTCAACACAAGAGAAGAGAACGCATTTTGTTGTCTTGTCTCTACAAGAAACACCACTCAGAGGTCCTTGAAAATTACTCTAAATTGCATTTTGAAAAAAATGAGTGCAATGAAGTCAATAGGTTGGATAAGATGCATAAACACACAAGTGTTGAAACCGATTCGCTTTTGTTTTGTCAAATACTTTCGACGCGAGACCTTATACACATGTACATATAAGTGGCGCAAAAATCGAAACCTGTCGCTCGTATTTTGTTTAGATCTTCAATTATTGGACCATAATGTAAACAAATCTTTCTTTCGAAATCAGTCTACTCCCAAATGTGAATAACACCTATAACAGTTGAAGTACTAACTTGATATTGCCAACCAGTGTCACTTAAATAGAAGGCTGAAACGTATAAGATCTTACTTACTTCTTTATCTACCATGCCTAGGGTCGAGAATTTTTGACAAAATATATTACAAGGGTAAGGAGTCCCAAGTGTACCCAGCAAGGATATTCTTTGCATCTTGAGGTTCGATATGATTTCTATCAAAGTTTCAACTGGAAATAAATCACATGCAGATCAAAACTTTTACAGCTTTAGATAATTCTAATTTAGTTTTTCATCAAATAAAACTTTAGTTCTCTCGTTATGAATTCGAACAGATAAAACAACATCCTTAGCAATTTTGTAAGATTATTCAGCTCGATTCATGAAAACTGGTAAACATTTGAAAGCTAGGCAGTGTTTACAGAGTTTCAAAGAGATTCAATGCACTTGACCCATTCAACGAACACAAATGGTTACACATATTTCATATGAATTTTGTCACTGAGTTTTTTTAGCTCATAATATAAGAATGATATAAGGTATCATCCTTCCTAATTTCTGAAAACAATCTTAACACATATTCCTCGTATATCAGGCACAATTCCAGTACATGTAAGCCATGTCGAAAAAATGTAAATAAATATTGATTGGTTAATTTTTTTTATTCGATGAAAATATTTTATTAGTACAATATTTTTAACGATAGATATGAAAAAAAAAACAATAAAAATTATTTGGCGCACCGAGGCGACTTCATTGATTCCATTTGCTTTTTCAGCTGCAGGAAACCCGGAAAAACCTGCAGCACCACATCATTGGTTAATCCATCAACATTTTTGCAATTTCATAGTTTTGAAAATTTTGCTTTGAAGGAAATATTTTTGTTTATTAAAATTCTATATTATCAAATTATTATACACTCGAAGCAATTGCTTGGCAAAATTCCGAAAATAATAGACTTGCATACATTTTAACAAATTGAACATGGTGATTATTTTATGTATCTCATTTCAGTTTCAATTTGAAGTTCATTTACCGCTCCTGACAAGAGAAATCAAATTGATTCGTGTTTTCTGTAATCATGTCAGTTTGATGTCATTGTCAAATAATTAGATTTTTTGGTGATATTACTAGCAGACTTCTCATGCGGTTCTTATTATGGCAGGCGCGCCTGTTTCCAAATCTAAAACCAAAAAACTAGATTTGAAGTTGCCGGATGATATCAAAGAAAAAACTTACATCACCAAACAAGTTGATACTTCTATTGCAATTCTAGATAGTCCGGAAAATGACGTTGTCCTTGAATCCTTGTTGTTCCTGTCCAAATATGCGGATATTCGCCTGAATAATTTGAATTACCTGCAACAGAAAGGACTTGTAACCAAATTACTAAACCTTTTCCAAAAAAATGTGTGTATTCTTCGAGTGGCATTGAGATTACTGAATGTTCTTTTGGCACTGGATACCGTTCTTCTTGAGCTTGACCAAGAAATTCACGATGAAAAAATTGTAGAGATATCCAATCTCTATGTTTATCACAGCGACCTGTACGTTAAAGAATTTTGCGTCTCCATTTTGTCAAAGTTAGCAGTTTCTTGTAGGATAACGTCTTTGATATTCAGAGTTGACTTACTGAACCCAGTCCTGGCTACCATAAAAACAACTCAAAGTCTCAGTTTATTAGAGTCAACTTTGGCATTTTTCTACGAACTTCTTAATACACCAGGAGTACTTTCTATTTTACCGGAGGTAAAAAATTTTGATGTGTCAATAATATTAACTCAAGCGAATCATACAGAAGACAAAATTGCTGAATTGGCATTCAAAATAGTTCAGAGGCTCACCTCTTTCGGTTTAGAAGTTTTCCAACGGATGTTCCAACAATCTAAGTTAGTGGAAATATTGTTAGCAATAGTTATGGATACCGATAAGAAGAAATTTCACACCATAGCTCTCGACATAATTGAAAACTGCATGAATAGTGAAGAGACAGCTAGTTATTTCATAGAATCACTGGAGTTTCTGAATTTTTGCCTCTGGGTCAAAACTTGTGAGAGTGGCTACCTTTTACCTAGCGTAGATATATTTGAAAAGTTATCCAAGATACCAAAAATTAGACAAATTCTTTTCGATCTTTCAGTGGAAGATTCAATATTATTTTTCCTCAGAAGCGAGGATAAAATAATTTTGAACAAAACCTGTCGAGCTATATCCAATATGTCCGAACACAAATACTGTTGCGATCATATGCTGACGCCAATGGTACTCAAAACGCTTGTTGAAATTTTGGAAAGGACAGATGAAGAAGATCCAGAAAATGAGGTAGCGTTGAAAACTATTTCAGATTTTTGTAGACGGTCGCTCAAAACAATAGACTTGCTCTACTCGCTAGGAAGCCAGAAAATTTTGCTTGATCTCTTCAAGAAAGGAAACAAATTGTCAGAAGATACTTACCTCAGAATACTTGAGATACTATACAAGTTTGCAATCCATCCAGTATACCAGAAAGGAATTTTGAATGAAAAATTTTTTGTAGAGCTTCTAAAGTTGTTAGAAAATGGTCCTGATAGTCTCTCAATATTGGCTACTGAAATTATCACTTACTTCACCGATAGTAGCGATTTCCAGAAAGTTTTCCTATTTCTAAAAGGCCCTTCCATCGTTCTCAATAAAATAAAAACAACCTCAAACTTGAAAGTCATAAAAGGGCTTCTACTTTTTATCCACAGCGTACTGTCAGATGAAAATTGGACCATGGAGTTTCTTCGGAACAATATTATATCTACTTTAAGGAAACTTCCCAATAAGATCGCTTCTAAGGCACCTTTAATAGATACCATCATATCCACCGCTTATAATATCCACCTGCCTACGAAGTTTTTCCAGTTGAATCGACTAGAAATTACAGACAAATTGAAAACTAAGTTCTATTTGATAAATGGTCATTGGACGTCACCTTTTCCTTTCCTTGAAATTCTGGAAGCATTGAAAATGTCAACACTTTCAACTGTATACATTGTGGATTATACGTATGAGGTACGCAGTGAACGAGTAAAATCAAAAGATAGTAAAAGTGAAGCATCTAGTCTAATGTTAAGAAGAGAAGATTCTCTAGATTCAGTTGTATCTTCTCGTTCTTGTGGTAACCCTTACAATGTCAAGTATGGCAAAATATCAGCAGATCCCTTTCTGCCAAGGTTTTTGAATCATTTGAATGGTTTCATTAATGAAGATATGGGAATGGATATGAAGATTCGCATATTAGCAGAATATGTAGATACTATACTTTGTGGTCCGGAAGATAACCTAACGGAACCGGAAAAAATTCATCAACACCAACTTCACTTGGCGTGTCTCAAGGATAAACTAGGCACCAACGTGATACCGATAGGCTTTCTGCGAATTGGTTTCCACTGCGAGAGAGCACTTCTCTTCAAAGCATTGGCTGATAGAAGTAATATTCCTTGTTCTCTAGTTAAATCTGGGAAAATAATCTACTATAATGAAGTGGCTTTATTCGAAGGTAACGACGCTGTATTGAAACTGTATATAGTGGACTTGGTAAACAATATTGGCAATTTGTTAATGATCGGGTCAAAAGAAGCTAATCAGTATTGCAGTCTGAAAACGTGATTTGGATTCTGATAATAAACTAACAGCTTGTCTGTTTTGATATATACGTTCATTGATTTGGGAGAAAGTATTTTGAAATATTTACTGGGGTTTTATATCTAATGATTTCAGTATAATTTTTACAAGAATGATTTCTCAGTTCGCTGTTTTGATATCATAAGTAAACAAAATGAGTGTCTTAATGCCTACACGATTTAAACTGTTGAGAGCGGCAATCAAAATATTCAGGATAATGATTTTATACTACATCCGAAGTCTTGAGATCAAAGGTGCTCCACCACCGCAATGTGTTTGTTTTCCGCATTTCATGAAACAACAATGCTGTAACGAAAATAGTTTTAAATTGAATAGTAAATAGAGAATTCCGTCATCAAGGTCAGACAAGTCAGACCTTTTTCACAAAGATATTTTGGCCTCAAAATATTCTATATTTGCAATCACGGAAACCTGGTTCAGAGAAGAAGTGTGGGATTCTGTGCTTTTCCCCATAAACTTCAGCGTCTACTGAAATAAAAGTTCACTTTGATCCCGAGGCTGGGAAGTATTACTTGCTTTTGATTCTCTGTATTGGAATACCGAACTTGTTTCAACTATTCCATCTCTTGTTCTTTTATGTGTCAAACTAATTTCCAACAATTCTACGTTTAAATATATTTTTGTGATTAACATCCCGCCATCATCTGCTCTCGATCAATACGATGCTGTGTTTGAATTTTTTGAAAACTTTCAAGGTATCAGTGATTCTCTCATAGTTGGTGATTTCAGTATTACAGAACTACAAGACTGTTATCTGAACAATTAGTCATCAAACCTAGTCCTGAGGTTCAACTCATTTCTTTACTATTGTAACGTAACCCAAAAAAAATTATAAAAAATGTCAGTGATAGAATTCTCGATTTAGTAATTTTCCTTGCTGAAATTGACTCATGTGTCACTGAAGAAACCGACACACTTGTTCCACTTGACATTCACCATCCTGCATTATCAGTTGATTTCACTCGAAATATTATTCAAAGAAAAATATTTTTCAGCTAATTGTAGGCGATTAAATTTCAGAAAAATTGGCAATAAAAAATTCAGTACATTACTCAACAATATAAACTGGAGTGAATTCAATGATCCTATGAGTATTGATCAAATATGTACAAAATTCAAAAGTATCCTACAAACAACCATCAGACAGTGTACTCCAATGAAGGTGAATCACTCACATAAGTATCCTAATTGGTACTCTAGAACTCTCATCAATAATATTGAAAAAAATTTTCTCATGACAAATTATACAAAAAACATAAATCTCTCTTTCAAGGTTCAAGGTTGAAGAATCTGAGACGCACCATCGAAAAATGAATTGATGAGGATTATGAAAAATTTATTAAAAGTTCTGAAACAAATTTAAAAAGCAATCCGCAAGGATTCTGGTCATACGTACAGTCTAAGCAAAAAAAACAAGAATTCCTGGAGTAATATTTAACAGTGGTGAAAAACTTTCTTGTAGCCAATCAGTTTTCAATTTATTTGCGAATCATTTCAAAAGTGTCTATTCTACAGACTGTAATAATTATAATAAAAGTAATATCCTCAAATTAAATAATTTATTGATCATTAATGAGATATCGGAAGAAAATATTTTATTGAATGCAGCCTCTGAACTCAAAAATAAATTAACATATGGCCCGAATAATATACCTTGCCAACTTGTCAAAAAACATATTGATATTTTGAAGCATCCTCTACTCATTATTTTCAATGACTCACTGAAAAAAGAGGTTTATCCAGAGGAGTGGAAAGTATCACAAATTTGTGCGGTACACAAATCAGTGAATAAATCAGAAATCTCCAACTATCGACCGATTGCACTAATCTCTGTATTTTCCAAACTTTTTGAGATTATTTTATTCGATTTGATTTATGCATATGTGAGAAACTTGATATCAGAACTTCAACATGGCTTCATGAAAATGAAGGGAACTGTATCGAATCTCTGCACATTTACTCAATTCATATCCAACTCTTTAGATAATAGAGAGCTGATCAACAGAAAGACAGATTTTAAACAGATTTTTAATAGATGTCAAGTTGACGTAATTTATACATATTTCAGCAAGGCTTTCGATAAAGTTTTCCATCGACAATTAATATTGAAGTTGGATGCTTATGGCATTTTCTCAAAAATACAAAATCTACTAAGAATCATCGTAGTCTATTTGTCGAGAATGAAGGTGAAAAATCGGATGTATTTTTCGCACTGTCGGGGGTTCCCCAAAGATCTACTTTGGGACCGCTATCATTTTTACTTTTTATAAATGACATATGCGCTTCTATACAATCAACAAAGCTAATATTTGCTGATGATTTGAAGCTTTTCATAGAAATACGGGATTCGTCTGATTGTATGTTGCTTCAGAGGGATTTAAATTCACTCCAAAAGTGATATTGTGAAAATACACTCTTAATATATGATGAAAAGTGTATATTGAGTCCATATCTGTTCAATTATACAATTGATAATATCGACTCACCAAAAGTTAATGAAACTCTTGACTTAGGAATCTTATTCGACAATAAACTTACATTTAATGCGTACATTGAAAATATTGTTCAGGGACATTCTTAGTCGCTGGGATTTGTTATAAAAAACTGCTAAGAGTTTAGATCATTTGAATGTATTTGTTCAGTTTAGTATAGTTTGTACGTACTAAACTAGAATATTGTAGTTCTGTCTGGAATCCTAATCAAACAAAATACATTGATGCTTTGGAAGGTGTTCAGAAGAAATTCCCCAAGGTTGCGTATTAGAAGAAACATGGAAACTATCCGGTTAGAAATTATAAATACACTTGCCTTCTGACTGAATTCAATTTTGTAACATTGAGAAAAAGTCGAGAAATTGTAGATCTCATTTTCATCTATAAACTGGTCAATGGTCCCATTGACTCACCAACTCTACTGTCCCAAATCAATTTAAATGTACCTCGATATACGTCCAGATCAAATACCATATTCCGCATTAATGTACTCAATTCACAGCAACATTTCTACAGCTCGTTAACCTCTATGTGCCGAACTGGCAATAAATACTTTTCCACCCTGAATTAATTTAGAAATAATTTGTATTGATTAGTTCGTAGCTGAATATCAAAACTTATACTTACATTTATCTAGAAATAGTAACCTGCTCTATTATTGTATACTCCTTTTTTTGGGCCTTCACCTGTTGCATGTAAATGAATAAATAAATAAATATCCCAAGCGAAAGATGGAAAGTATGTTCTTCGAATCTAAAACAAATTAAGTTCAGTTAAAATTCTTTCTTAATTTTATTAAAAACAGGTTGGTTAGGTAACAGAATCAAATTAAAAAAAAAACAATTGTTTTCTTGCCGAAGTTTCGAATTTGATTAAATTCTTCTTCTGGGCTCGAAAAGTAGTTTTTCAGTGTTGTTAATATTACTATTTTGAAAACCATCAAGACATATAAGATACGAATCGTTCGTTTCCTGTAGTTTTGTGTTGGTGTTGTCTCGGAAATTTGGTTGTAACAATGTTTTTTATTTTTTTAAAATATATATCTAATATGTCTGATGGTTTTTAAAATAGTTATATTATCAACAAAAATTACGTTTCGAGCCTTGAAGAAGAATTTCGTCCTACGACAAAGTTTGTGGAGGTCAAATCGTGAGGTGTAGTTTTTGAAATTACTATGGATCTTCATCAAGTAACGGCCGAATCAATCAGAAAAAAAATTGAATGAAAACGTCTTCTTGAGTTTTTATTCTGCAATACTTCCTTATTGAGGAAAAAGAATAAAAATCCTTGTGTTGTTTGAAAAAATTATTGGATAATTCTATTGTTGGTAATAAATTTGGTCTCACTTCTGTTTTTGAATTAGTTCGGCAGTGATACTCAATGAACCTGCAAATTCTCCGATATAAATCTAATTCTCCAATTCAACATTACCTTCAAAATTTTTCACCCGTACTTTGAATGATTGTTACCAAATGAAACTTATTTTTATTTTTGAACCCCTCATTCAATTTCAAACGAGAGAGCTTCTGAGATTTTTGTGATGCACCATTTCTGCGTCAAATAAAATCAATACCAAAACAAAAATAATATTATTTTAATTGAAGTATTCAAACACATTACAACAAATAAAATAAAAATGAAATAAGTGAATGTTTTTATGTTAAACGAATGTATTGAAAAAAAAAGGATAATGACATATATAATGTACTAAAATCTATAAAATATCTGGGAAGGTCCTAGGTAGCAGTCATCATACCACTCTCCTCAGCAATCTACGGTATTGATCAGATAAAATAATAATAAAATCGTTAAGTGTAGCGTAACCTGAGTAAATATGTAAATACTACGCCCAACGATTTTATTATTTTTCTATCTAATCTATACCGTAGATTGCTGAAGAGAGTGGTGTGATGACTATTATCTAGGACCAAATTGATTATTTTCTAGTTTTCAGTATATTATCTACATTATTATTATCTTTTTTATTCAATCAAACGGTTGAACTCAAAAAATGGTTTTACTAACTTAATTTTCAAATTTTCAGTTTCTAATTATGTTACTCAAATCTTCTCATTCTGTTTGGTTCATCTAGTGCCTCAATATTATGAAGTAATATGTAATCCGCCATTTTGTAGCTGCGGCCATCTTGAATTTGCATATTTTTTCAAAGTATTCTACTATTCCAGAAGTCAAGTCCGAAACGTCGACCACTAAAAGAAGCTTAGTTTGAATATTTAATTCTTTCCAATTGACTTAGTCGATTTGTAGGCAAAATTCATCATCACGACAAGTTAGTGAATAAAAGTAATTGAAATTAAAAGTAATCAATATATTACGCAGAAACTTTTCAGCAGATCCTTCTTGATTCAGTTTTAAATTATGAATGGACTCCTACTGACCCTTACTTGATGAAAATTAATGATACCTTCCATGTTAATTATTGGACAATTTTTATAAAAAAAAATCTAGACGCGATTTGTTAACACCGAAGCTTCATCGGTAGTAATGCACATAGCTACATCCGCACATTACTACTGATGAAGCTACGCTGTTTGCGAAATACAGCTAGAATTGAAAAAATGGTTCATATTCCAAATTGTAGAAGGTTATATACCAAAAACATCAGTAAGAAGAATACACTGAAATTATCTTCACTACCTATCGCCAAAGATCTCAGCAGCCCTAATCTTCAGTAATACTTGATGCAGTCTCCATAACTTACCTTAATTGATTAAAACTTAATGATCTTATGATGCACTGTTTGGAACCTTTGGTGTAGTAATGAATATTATTGGAGTTGGTGTTGGATAAAAACTCCAGTAGTATTCAAAACTTAATGATATTCAAATAAGTTCTAAAGCCTTTGTTACCAAGACTGTTATAGTTTAATTTCCATCCTTCGTAACTCGATCATTTGGCAATGAATTGACGCAAGTGGCAGGCGCCCGACTCACGATTGAAAGGCAATGAATTCGAGCCCAACCTGGACCATATATTTTTTGTCTAGAGATTTTTTCTAGTTGCAATTGGGTTGATTTTGCTGTCGAAAAATATTTCAGTTTTCCTGTGTTGAGAAGTGACACTTCTGATTGTTAAGTCTTAGAAAAATAATGAGCATACTAAATATAGTTTTTCGATCGTCAATGTAATTATATTCAACAAGAAGTTCTATTGTCGTACCAAAACGATGATTTTTCTGCGGCGGCAAAGATAAAAATGTGAAACAATAGAAAATTATGTTTTTGACTACATGTTGAATGCATATGGTTACGTTCGAAAATGGTTCAATTTCAAGATAAATCAAACACAAATGTTCCAGTAATCAGGAATATCAGTAGAAAATGTAATGCCTTCTTTGGATAATATTTCGAGAGTATATTGATGATTGTACCAGATGTATTCCAAATTAACTCGACTAATAATTTTATTATCGTTCTCTATCCTCCTTCAAATATATCCAATAAAAATTAAAACGACGATGAGTGAGAATCAACTCTACCATTCAGACCAGGTGAACAAAATATTCGTAAAATGCATTTTCAGCGATCTCTAAATATCGTTTTAGCGTGTTTTGTGATTAATATGATTGAAAGGCTCACATTTGTCGTGCGACAACGTATGGAAGAGACCGCAGAAAGACCACAAACTTTCTTAATAAGACAGATAGAAATAAATTACTATTATTTTTATTCAGTCTAAGTGGTCGTAATGATTGTGAGTTTCTCTTGAAATTTCATAGAAAATAAATAATTACCGACAAAAATAAAAACAACAATAAAAATTAATTGGCGCTCCGGGGCGACTTCTTTGATTCCAGTGGCGCAT
>WOGM01000780.1:0-11343 GCA_015342125.1 Leptinotarsa haldemani | reverse complement strand
GATAGTATCAAAGTATTTCACCTCTTCAGAGAAGTTTAGTTTGCTTTTGAAGATTTTGGGAGGTTTTAAACCCTATAAACTTCTTTTCCCGGTGAAAACGACCATCTCAGTCTTCTTGGGATTGATCGACAGTGAGTGTTCCTTACACCATGTTTCTATTAATTTGAGCCCATCCTGCGCTCTATCGCGGAGTGTGTTTACACATTTGCCGGTCTGCAAGATAACTATGTCATCTGCATATGCAATTGTGTAGAATCCATTATGGTTGAGGTAATTAATCAAGGTATCCAGAACTATGTTCCAGAGAAGGGGTGATAAAAGCTTTTTTCCCAAAACACTTATCTCAAAAGTGTTACCTTTCCAATTTAAATATCACCGAACATTCGTAAGAAGTGTCTCATTTTCCTGTATCTTAATTTTTATTTCGAACTGTGGGTCTGAAATCCAGATAATTCTACTGGGATCTCAAATCTATGTTTGGGTGATGTCCTTTCGAATGCCGATTGCTTTTTATATTTGCACATTTCTATGTAATGCTCTTTCCAATGGAATAAATTTAGAAGTTTAAATTTGAAAAAAATGTCAAATGTTACTTTTTTTCTTAAATATTTCCGACATAAAATTCTTAAAATAGCTATTTTTCCATAGTATGTTCTATAAACCCTATGAAAGATTCATTAAAAAACGTACAAATATTACTAAAAATATTGGATACAAAAACACTCCACAGTTTTCTACATTCCTACAGTTGGTCAATAGAAAACATACAGTAATAATGTTAATTTCTTTACCGTCAGCATTAACCGATTAACAGATAATTTCAATAGGTATACAGTTCTGCAAGAAAATCATTTTTGAACGTTTCTTTATGTAGTGTTACAATTACGAACAAAAATCCGTCGAAAACAATGTTTAGTTTTATTTTATTTATGTATTTATTTATTTATTTATTAATTCGGTACAACACTTCCAGACAGATTATGCTGGTATAAGGAAGTTGATAAAAATGCTCAAGTAAAAATTAATAACAACTGTTGATAATAAGAAAATATGAACATTCAAACAATCATCATCAAACGCGATCATCATTGAACTAAAAATTTTTTAAAATATTTTTGGAAAATATATGAACAAATATTACTTTTCAGGAGATTTTTAAACAGTTTATATACGAATTTAGCTTTTTCAAAGAGTAATAAATGATTCAAAGTCAATATTAGTTATTTTGTATAAATCCAGAGATGGATGGAGTATCCATCCCATGGTTTATTAAATATTACCTGATTCATTATTTAGTGCAGGATGACCAAATTGTGATTAGATATCTAACTTGTTCAATTGATGACCTATTCATTTCGTGGAAATTCATATTAAATATAGGATAGGGAAAATAACTTTTGTCCAATTTCTAGAAATGAGACCAAAGTTATTTTCTCTACCCTATATTTAATGAGATATATGATTTGAAAGAGAATATGAACATTATAAATTAAAATTTGTTTTCTTCTGATTGTTCCCAGCAGCGATACAACCGATTCTTTAATTTTATAAATATAACTTTCAAAATTTAAAGCTTCATCAACTATTTGGTTAATCAATTAATTTGTTCTCAATTTTACGGTTCAGTATCATACTTTTTTGCTTGGAAATCATGAAAACTGTCTTTCCCAAATTTATTGTTGAATTGAGTCCTTTTAACCATTGCTCGATTTTTTCCGTGTCGTTATTTATAGTTATTTTCAATTAATTCTCATTTTTTTCCGAATGAAACAGTGAATGGATGACACATCTTTGTTTCTCACACTTCAAATCACGTATTTGCAAATTAATATCAAAAGGTTCATGGGTCAGAGAACAGACATGGCAGAATTAAAAGCATATCAACTGAAGCATAAAGTTTCACAAACTACACCTTACGGTTTGATTGCCACAAACTTTATTTGACTGATTATTTGAGTGATTCGAAATTCAAATCACTATTGAAGAAGCTACTGTGTTAGCGAAACATATTGTGATATATTTTTCGAAATGAAGTTTGTGAAAATCAAATCGTAAGGTGTAGTTTATGAAATTACTATGGATCTTCATCAAGTAACGGCCGAATCAATCAGAAAAGTAGCATTCAAGAAATGTTCAATTTCACTTCCACTCCAGTAAGTCTTATATGTGGAAAAATGAATCATAGAAAAATTGTATTTATATTTCCTCCTTTTATATTCAATTTTTTTCGATAGAAGGCTTGGTTTCAGTGAAAATCATGGAAAATAATTTTGTACCCCTAAAATTCATCCCATCCATCCCCCTTACCTTGAATCGACTTCAATTCAGTTTTCCTGGTATAAGCACATTTTTCTACAGCATCCAATAATTTTCATGGTATTATTTTTCCCTTTCTTTGCGTTTCCAACAAACTTGTGCACTGCTCTATACATAATATGGGGAAAAAGACCTGTCTTTATTTATTGGTGATCTTCTTGATAAAATAATGAAAATTGAAAGATAGAACTGGAGTATCTGGCATAGAATTAATCTAGCACAAACACTTCCACATAACAGTACTTCAATCTGCTTTCCGAAGACCAATTTAGCTATACTATATAGTATATAGTATAGTACTATATAGTATATAGTGAGTTCATCTCCTAATCACGCCAATTTGGTTGCGGAAACATTCGTCTGGAAGATTATTGCAGTTCTGGTGTGTGAGTGCAGTGTTTTTTGGGAAAGGTGGTTAAACTAATTCAAAAAACGATAGTTTTCCCTTCCGAGGCAATCAGAATTTGCAATATTTGTTGGGCTTACTTGAAAAATGGGTGTAGCTTTTATAAAATATTGGTTTCTTTTTATATAAATAGGTATTGGCTGAGAACACATACTGCATAAATGTATCTAATGGTCATACTTAATTGTCAAAAAAATATTTTTTTCTTCGAAAACAGTAGATTTTACTCAATTTTTTATGTAGCTTGTACTGTTCTTTTAAACTAGAAGGTTCGTCTATATAAAAACTGAATATTTTCCAGATATGTTTCAGGTTACTCCACCTGGATCACTTTAGCTATAGTCACTGTATGAAAGTGTTTACTTCTATACAGTGCTATAGTGACCAAAATACTCTTGAGATCTGATCAAGTAAGATGAGTAAGTGTGTGTAGAGGCAAATATTTGTGCATTTGCACTCTATACCAATTCACTGATCAGCAATGATCAGAATGAAATAGTAATTCAAAAGATAATAACAGTGGTGGTTATTATTTAAACTGTATAATGAATTAATCAAATGGTTTGAACAGTTGTCTTGATTCTCTAGACTTACTGAACTCGATAAAGAAAAATAGTCAGAACAACGTGGATAACTCATGTTTTCATCCTATAAGAAACATACCCAGATTGTTGTGATGATAATACAAAAAACATTGAGTATAAAGTTATTTTAGATGAATTTGGACAGTCTCCAAGGATTTGAAAGATATGCATCAGAGAACATACCTATATAATTCAGTTAGTCACAGTAATTTTCCCTCCTGAATAAACTGAATCTCATGAATATTTCAAAACTTAGGTTGCTGCTGCAATTCAAGAGAATTCCCCAAGAATCATAATCCTAAATACTTTGATAGATCTATTCTATTTCCATAAATAGTTTTGGACATAAAAAGCTTATAAAAAAACAGTTCTAGTTTTGAGAGTTTTTACCGAAAGTTGACATATCAGATTGTTTACAATGAAGTTTAATTGATTTTAATGAAACAAACTGGAATAATAATGTGGTAAATCAAACCCAAGTTACCTATCCATCACTTCGTAGTGTTAGCACACCTATATCAAATAAATCCAACAGATCAATCACCCCTTCATAGAAGAGTCACAATATTCAAACGGATAAACAACCAAGGTATTGAAAAATTGACATGACCTTGATTCTTCAGAATGTATTATTTATTAAACGTTTCACTCACCTTATAACAAAATCGTCGATTTAATTCAATTTGGCACTGCACTCATCAACGAGCAACTACTATACCCCTCCACTTAAACGATGAGACTGAAAATTCTCACAGAAATTTGATACTGAAACGAACTATTTATAAATTCACGCATGCGTGATATAAATCACGGACACATTTTTTCAGCTATTTAAATTTCCATCAATTTTCAATTTTCTAAAATTCATATTGAAAGAAAACAACCGAGAATAATTATTTTATCTTTAATGTAGTAGGTAAACCTCATATATGTTTTGAAACAACGACAATGAACCTTATTCCGCCCTCTGCCATACAGTTTGACTGTTGACGTTTAACGAATAACGATCTCTGAATATAATAGTTGTTTATAAAACGTAAAGGATGTACATAACTATATCGTTGAATATTCTAACTTAGTTTTTATTGTAAATAATATTGTGTGACAGTGATTGTTGTTAGAGTTTGAGTAGTATTTATGTGGTATTTATAGATGAGTATTTCTGTGGCTTGGAACGAAAATGACCACTATTAATTATATGTAATTTTCCTCCTTTCACTATTCTGAATATCTTCAACTGCATACTTTTAAATTAAATAGAGACCAATGTCTTGAGGAATTTCTAACAATCCATGGGTTTGAAACACTGAACTGGCAGAATTGTGAGTCAGGGGTTTCAAAGTTAGACATGAGACTTTAGCTGCCAAAATAGAGGATGTATCTTCAAGCCAGCTTCGATTTGATAATTAATATGGTGCATATAAAACGTACGAAATAAGTAGGTGATGTCAGGTTCTATGCCAGGTTTATTACTATATACGAAGAATTCGTAAAATTCTCCTAGAGTGTTGAAGCCCTCTAGGTGAATTTTTGGTTCTCAATAAAACTGACGGTACTGACGATGCCCAATAGGCTGAAGCAGCTGTCTACCAGTGGCTCTTAAATTGAAATCAATATAGGAATGATCATATATTAATATACATGAATGATCATATATTCATTCATATTCATCATAAATTTATAGGTTTTGTGGTAAACGTACATTTTTTTTTCATGTTGTATGGTTCTGTGTAAGTATTTTGACAAGAAACATTAAACATCAACTTGGAAATTGACATTATTAAGACAGATTTGGCAACTTGACCCTTTGTTTTACAATGGCAGAAAATTTACAAAAAAGGCCATCCAAAGGCATTTTAAAAAATTCTAGTAGTTTTGATAAACAAGATTTGCAGCCCAATGCAAAGTAAGTAGAACTGAGAATCAACCGTATATTCGATATTACCAGTTTTGGTAAGATTTTTTCTTTTTAAATCAATTACCTTTATTTTTCTTTCATTATAGAAAAGCCAAAGAAACGAAATGGGACGAAATGAATATAATAGCAACTCTTCATCCTCCGGGAAAAGATTATGGTCACATGAAAATAGCAGAACCTAAAACCCCATACAATTATGCTGAAATGGATGATATTGATGGTTTAGATGCAAAAGACCTAGCAGAAAAGTAAAGTTGTTAACAAACATGCAATTGAGGTATATTAATGATTCTGTCATTTTGTAGAATCAAAATAGGAGCAGATAAACCACCCAAAGCAATGCTGGTAGAGTCCGATGACTCTGATGAAGAAGAACTGACTGAAGAGGAAAAAGAACGAAAAAGAGAATTTGAAATGAAACGAAAAAAACATTATAATGAATTTCACGCATTACAGTTGGCAAAAAAATTATTAGAAGAGGAGGAAGATGATGAAGACGAGGGTGAAAGTGGTGCTCATTCTAGTAATAAATCAGATTAAAACGAAAATACATTCGTAGATTTCCCATTGTTGTGATGAAACTTTCAAAGACAGAGCTGTATATACTCTGTGAGTTATATGTATATTTATTGTTTTTATTTTATTTATTCAAAAAATAATTACACAAGGATTGCCTAATGACAAAAATATAAAGGGCTTTTCAGTTCATAAATCTTATAAAGCAGTTGTGCTTCCACAAAAATTAGTATGTGCCATGAACGATAGGGGAGAATATTTTAATTTAGTTTGTAGTAGAATTTACAAGAATTTATTTAATTTTTACATTTTTCTGGCAATCCTTTCACAAATCAATGTTTTACATTTGAGAAACTGTATTGGCTGTGTCAAAATATTTATTTTGTATAAAAGAACACTCCTTTATTATAACTCAGATAACATCCCCATTTGATTGCATATACATATATTCATCTGTACAGAGGATTAATACAAGCGCCTATAATAAAGTTAATGAATTTGTTAAAACTTTTTATTAGTTAAATGAATTTTCCATGACATTTTAGGTACTGTAACCAGTACAATCAGTGTATCAGTATTCTTTTTGCCAGTGAAAACAAAAAACAATATTGGAATGGAATGATTGATTTGTATGTTTGTTTTGATGTCCTTAGACTTGTATTAAGTTTTCAGCAGAGTCAGCAAATATTTTTATATGTTTTTTCATATTTTTTTTCAGATTATTGACTTGCATTACTTAGAAACTCATTAACTTGTATTTGAATTTATTGACTGAAAAACCATGAAGCAATCAAACAATTTGAGTTATTAGTTTGCAATTAGAAATTTTGAATCCAATTCTAAATCTTGTTTCTTTATTTTAGATTTAAAATATGGTTAAATTCATTACACTTTAAAGAGACTGCATTTTTCACAATGGTACTAAATACTAAAGTTCTTTATGTCTTCAATGATGTATTATGGTACTACTTGGATAATAACTATTGAATATATTTTATTGTTGCAGAAATTACTCATTTTTTTTATTTAAAACAGTATTCATATTCAGCTTGATGAGAGAAAAGGCATAGTTGAACATTTTTGAAAAGTAATTATTAAGGATAATCAAATAAAAAATTAAACAGTTTGTTGAGGTGTACAATTTATTCTATACAGTAATGATTTAAAACTTGTTGGAAATATTCTAAATTGAATAATAAATTCACCATACATTACTACCAAAAACTTCAAAAAATGAAACTTTCAACAAAAAAATACCCTTGAGTAAAATGTAAACAACATATTCGAATATTTCTTTCAGACACAAACCAAAAGAAAGACCCAATCAGAACTTTCACCTATTAAGAATGAATTGAACACAAACCACTTCTTGTTCATAAATAATACACTAGACATTCCTATTGAAACTAATATAATTCATGGGACATGCTGAACTCACGAGATACACCATTCCTAGTTTAGATATTTTAAACAAGCTCATCTCATACATGGATCATATATTTTTGACAGTGTTGACACTATCAAATCTGAAAAAAATGAATATTTTTCAAAACCCGCTCAATTGATTTTTATAATTTTCTGTGTAATAGGGTTTGTGCATCTAATATGCCGCTCACGAATACATTAAGAGATATCTCAAAAAAATGTTTTTGTTTTTCAAAATCATGCACATTTTTGTAGGGTTGAGTATTTTTCTATTTTAATGGTTTTATTAATTTTCATTTAAGTTGCACCTTTTCAAATATATTTACAATATTGTATCTTGATAGGCTCTCATCAGAAAATTGTATTGGTTTGATTCCGGCATGAAGCAGATATTTGTCTCTCAACAATTGAACTAACCATGCTGTCAGAGAAGTGGCGCTAGGATTTAGTAACAAACTTGCACATATCAGTTGATTATTGGCTTATTGGTTGTATGTGCTTCAATAAAACGAAAATGAAATAAAATGAACTTCCATGAATACAAATTTTCTCAGTAAATTCTTTATGAAGTTTATTTTAAAGGTATGTTTCACATCTAATTTTTAAAGGATCTACTTGAAGGTATGTTCTGGGATCTCAAAATGTGTGTCAATCCCTTCCAGTAGATCCAAACACACAGAAATTTCTGTACAAGAGAAATCCGGACTGGTATGCCATGGTCGAATGGGACAAAATGTTTCGTCTTCTACTGTGGCAAACATCATCACTGCGACTGCGAAGGTTATATTTTCAATTCTCAGTAATGACTACATGATATCAAATATTTCAAGACTGAATTATTACTTGATCAATGAGCAACTCTCATCACTCTCTAGAGCAACGCGGGTTGCCAGCAAACCCAAACGAACGTCTTACGACAGTTGGAACTTGGCTCCTTTGATTTGAAAGGTGGGAAAATGTCAACTTTACTTTCTATACTGTGATTTCGAAATTTTCACTTTGAACTCACAATTTAGGCATTATTTTTTGGATAACTTAACCTGACCTTATTCACATAATCCAAATTTGAAGTCGGATTTCTGAGTTAAATGTCTGAAAAACATAAATCCAAAATAAAAGATGAAGACATTAAAAAAGTGACAGGATGTCCTTTCTACACTTTCTTACAACTGTTGCGAAAAATGTTCAAAACAAAATGAGATAAGTGATTAAAGAAAGATGCATAGACACCCAAGTGTTTAAACCGATTAGCTTCTGTTTTGGCAAAATCCCTCAACGCGTCACATAAGATTAACGATTTTTGTACACATGCTGATGAATTGAACAAGAATCGGTTTCATATGTAAATAAACAAACGGTGTGCTTAGCGCTTTTGTAAAAATGGAATGCCAAAGTACGTTGTATTTCTTTGTTGCATGAAGAATCATAATCAAGAGTGCCGTAGATCAAGTGTTTCCTCAAAATATTTACACAGGAAGGAGTCCAAATGATCAATCTTAGATTAATGCATATCGACCAGTGTTCCCACGGGCAGAAGTTCAAGTTACATACTTTTTCACACCAATAGATATAGATACACACACGATTATCTGCAAAATGGAGTTATAACAGTTTTTTTAAGTGAGTGACGTAGCAGCTTATAAAATTGTTACTTTTGATTCTACATATTGATCGTATCGACGTCTCGAGGTGTTAAAATAGCGGTTTGGTGTTGGGGGTATAAAACTTCAGTAATATTCGTTACTACACCAAAGGTTCCAAACAGTGCATAACAAGTACCACATATTAAGTTTTAAATTCACCAAAACCATTCGCAAATTCCTGATTCTATTGATTTCTAAACATTCTAGAATATTTAGTTTCAAATTCTTCTCTTTTAAATATAACACGTCGTATTCATGACTGAACTCATATTCTTTTACTGGTACAGATACGTAGATGATATCTTGTCTGTTTTACTGGTACAGATTGGCAATTAGGCAATGTAATACATCATTCATAAAAATTTTGCAAAATTCGGACGGAGAAGAGCCGAGTATAATAAGACGAGTTTTTGAATTCATCGATGAGACCGCTGATGAATCCGATGAAATTCATGTATTGGTCCATTTGAATCGTTAGCTCGTTTCTATTGGTTAAATCAATCCATCAGAAATTTTCTGTAGAGTTAGACTTAGAAAACTCGACTTCGCACTCATTGTGCATTGGTTTCACCAACGGAAACACCATCAGTTCTAAAAATAAATCCCCTATCATGAGCCTTAACAAATAAACACGGAAGAAAAGAAGAGATAAAGAAACGCCATTTTTCGTGTGTCATTGCTTTGTACGCAGTAAAATTTGTTGTGTTTTCGATAGCAAACCTCAATTTTAACGAGATAGCATTTTGAAGAGTAAGTTAATAATGATAGATTTATTTCTGAAAATTCAACCTTTAAAAACACTATCAGAAACAATCCTAAAGCTTTTTTGGTAAAAATCAGCTGATGTATTGTCATTATCTTACAATATTTTTAATTTGAATTTAAGTAAGTATGTACTTCTTCGTTATTTTATATTTACGCCCCCTCTATTTCATTGTTAATTTATCGATTAATTCTGTAAAGCATGTATCAATTATTATAAGATAATTAATTATATTGTTCCATTGTGTTTGAATATAATGTGATGTCACTTTTACTTGTTATTGAAATCTTGTACAGTATACTAGTTAATTACCTATTGAGTCATATCCTATTACTGTTGTCTTTTTAACAGAATAAAATGTCGAGCAGAAAGAAGACATTATTGAAGGTGATCATATTGGGGGATTCCAGTGTTGGAAAAACATCCTTAATGAACCAATATGTTAATAGAAAATTTTCAAACCAATACAAAGCTACGATTGGAGCAGATTTTCTAACAAAAGAACTAACTGTTGATGATCGAACTGTTACAATGCAAATTTGGGACACCGCTGGCCAGGAACGTTTCCAGTCATTAGGTGTTGCATTCTACAGAGGGGCAGATTGTTGTGTTTTAGGTAAGAGTTTTTCTGTAAAACATTTCATTTGTTGCTAATTATGTTTTTGGTTTAGTAATTAGAAAGTTTTCAAAAAAAATAGATAGTCTCTAGAACTTTCTGGTGGGAATCCCCCTTCACCAAGTTCAATTCAGGTTATCATTAACAACTCATACTGGGACGAAACATAATGAGATTTTTCTCTGTTGTATAAGGAACAGTCTTGATTAGGGATTTCTGATACTGTGAATTTTGTGGATCAGAAATAACTTATCTGAATTCGACCTAGGATCAACTTGGCATATGTAGTTCAAGAAAACTCGATTCATAATTCTTCAATTAATATTTTTTATCGATCTAATAATTTTAGCAGAAATATAATAATTAGTGGTAAAAAAATTGATTCAAGGGACTACAGCCATTCAGTATTGTTGAAGATGGAGATTTAGACATTTTGTTATTGAACTAAACCTATTGTACAAATTGTCAAATAGACACACAATATACAAAAATCTGTTCAGTGTTATACAAAAATCAAATCATCAAAAAGGTCAAGAGAAAATTTAATGAAAAATATCTCAATAGTTTAACAACAGACTGTTGGACATCTTCAAGTGTTCGTTTGACAACAGACTGGTGACTACTTAGTGATGTAAACTTCACTAGGTGTAAAAAATCACTATTGTTTTGCAAGATGCAGTATCTAAACCTACCTTTCATTAAATTTGACCTACTAGTCATACAAAGAAATTTAGACAATAATAACCTTATGTTGGAATATTGAAAAGACTATGCATGCCTGTCAGAAAACAACTACTTCTCCGGCTAATACCACGCTGGATATTCAATTATATCCGACAGTCATTTATTCAAGATCCCGCACAGAGGTTAGCCTAGCAGATGCTTCTCGTTCATCCAGCACCAGGATCATGCTGAAATTATTCGAATAGACCACCTAAAGTCTGGTTTGGAGGTATTACTTCTCATAAGTACAGGGAGTAGTTGTTTTCAGACAGGCATCTCTTCCAACATTCAGCGTAAGTTATGAGAGATGAATATTTCAAGATTTTATTTCAAAAAAATTATTTTCCAGAACGTATAATAATAATAATATATCTTTATTATTTCATAACAAAAAATAAGAAACAGAAATTAACAGAATTATATCCTTAACCTA
>WOGM01000778.1:1000-11344 GCA_015342125.1 Leptinotarsa haldemani | reverse complement strand
AGGGTAAAAATACATTTTTTGATTAGGAATAGCGGAATTCCATCAGGACCTGTAGACAATTTCCCAGGTAATGACATGACTAGATCGATTATTTCTTCAATATCAACGCTATAACTACATATATCAACCGTCTTACTAAATTTATATTCTGGAATTTGGTTAACAATTTTATTACTGTAGACTGATGAGAAATATTCTGCAAAATAATTTACATTATCATTACTATTTTCGCTGACAGAGTCATCACAATACATTTTAGATGGTAAGGAGTGTGATTTTTTTTTATTAATATAATTTAGAGGAACATAATAGTCCAGAGTTGCATAGAGAACATTGTGAAAATTTGTAACTGTAATATTTGAAACCTCATTATTCAGTATTTTCAAATTCCAGTCAATACTCGCCAAAAAATTATTCATGCCTATATAATCTCCACTTTATGAAGTCATAAAAATATTCATCATATTTCAGATATTCCTTTGCATATTTTTTTAATCACAACAAACTTCTGAAAGATTGTGCCCAGATAAACTTTGAACAGACATAATAATGAATGATGAGAATATTAAATCAAAGTAAACATTTCTTGAATTTGGAATATTATTGATAAATTAAGGAAATGGAATGAATATAATAAAGCTAGAGCATGTGAGTTTTCTGGACAATAACATTCAGACTAAGACCTTCAATGAACCAAAATGCATCAACAATTGTTGAAGTAAGTCCCTTTTGATAATTCAAATGTTTGGAGGGATTTCGATCAACTCTGTTATTAAAGGTTCCTTAGTGGCTATTTGTATTCCTCCTTCCCTATTTTCATCATTATTTGTTTGGTCTCTATAAAATCTATACCAGATAGAAACACTTTTTCTAGTAATCTGGTGACGTTGAATTTCTTATATTCAATTGAGTTTGTTTATCAGTACCAAAAATTCGTTGAGTTTTCAACATTAGGTCTACAGGTAAAAAAAGGTCAATACATTCTTGAAATAAATGTTTTACTAGAGCAAGTCCGTGAATTTAAAAAAATAATGATAATAACTATAATGAAAACAAATAAAATTCATGAAAATGTTTAGCACATATTTGAACAAGTTGTACAAATAAAAATAACTCATTCTAATACCTACCGTTAGCATTATAAAATCTATATAATAAAAATGAAATGACGTTTGTTAGTGTCACTGAAACTAGAGAATGGCTGGACCAATTTGGCTAGTTTTGGTTTTGAAATATTTGTAGTCCAAGTCCAAGGAAGGTTTAAAAGTTGGGAAATTATTTAATAAACATTATGCAAGGACAATAAAAGACCCGGAATAAGTGACATTTGGCTGTATGATTTAATGGTAATTTGTGCAAAATGAGCATGCTACTGAAGGAGCCAAATAGGAATTTTTCTGTCTAGCTTAATACATATTTCTAAGTAAAAAGACACCATAAATATTTGACAACAAACAAATATGTTGAACAATTAGTGAAATAGTTTAGTAGTTAATGTGCGAGAACTTTTTAAATTTACAATGCCAAGGAGAAGGCGACCTGACTTAGGTCATGGAAATCAAGCAAATGTGCGATGAGTTACGTCACATGTTAAACACACTGATGAACAACGAGACACAGAAAATGATAATACTCGTATCGACATGTCATAATTGCATTCAAGAGAGATTGAAAATGATGCATTCTGATACAATCTAATTATCATTATTATTATTATAATTATTGTTCCGATAAATTTGTAATAATTGGGAAAATCACATTATTTCTCAATATTGTAGGCATTGAAATACAGCGGTGTTGTGCTCGAGGAAAAGTAAAATTGCCACAATTGGTCCTACCACCTGATCTATTACGCTCATTAATTTATAGAATAGAAAATGATTCTAAACAATTCTTGGCCAACTTTCAAGAATATATCAATTGTCGCGGTTTTATAAACTTTCAAGGAGAAATCTCACATTACAGTGTTTTTTGAATGCATTATAATAGATTTTCATTAAGTATCAGTCAGTTCTATCATATTTTTATAACAATTGTTTTCAAATGACATTAAGTGCAACGTACAGGACTATCTTTTAGGAGAAACTTTCTTGTCAACAAGGCTTACTATACATTAAATGAATTTTTTGAGGATAACGACATATATTCTGCATATATGAATTTTTTTCACTTTGAGTGTTTTTTATACATGTCATTTAGTTACTAAATTTTAACATACTGTGTATGTGCTCATGTGTGTACATGTATATGTGCCTAATAATTTCTTAATATCATATAGTTATACATTACATTTTAGCAAGATGTCGACAAGATGTATTTCTTATGACATTAAACGTATATCCAATGAGACAATATTTCAAAATCCTGGATAAGTAGTGAATGCTCGACATTTTATCCTTCACTGGTTAAACAATTTCTATTACAAGAGGAACATTATTAGTGTAATGTTGATCTTATTTGTTCCATGCATTTAAAACTGATTGGACGTCGATTTTAGAAAAACATTTTCAAAAGAATTTTATTAGGAAAAGAGCATACTTTCTTTGTTTTGAATTCAATGATTTGCACTTTTCCTGACAGTATTATATCACAAAGTAACCATAATATAATTCCACACTTAAATATTAATAGTTACAATTCCAGTCATTATGGTTTGACAAGAAAATATTGTATTAATGTATTGAACTTACGATATATATGTACCAGATATTCCAGAATCTGCACTAAGTTCTGAATGAATAGACATCTCAAGTTCACTCTGTAAACTATCATATGGACCAGATGCATTTTGACCCAAGGAAGAAAACATCGATATTCTTGCAGCAGGTGTTTGCCTTTTTCTCATTTTCCGTAACTGTTCTTGCGTATCTCTCAGTAACGCCTCGACTTCATAATACCTTGCTTTGAATTCTGATAATTCAACCGCGAGACTACCTTGATTTTCTTTGGTGATTTGTAACAAACCATCCAATTCAGCATTTTCATTGAGAAGCTGAAAAGTTCATAATTAATTAAATACATTTATGTACAGGGTGGCCAAATGAAACAGTGCCATTATTACGATTCACAAAAACGCAGGGAACCGATAATTTTTGATAAAAGGGTGACATTGTTTTCCAATATTTGTGCTTATAATTTCCAAGAAAGGACATCGATGACATGAGGGGTCAAATGAGATGTCGTTTCGAAGCCCTTTAAATTATTTTTATTGTATAAATTTTATTATTTTATCCATTAGTTTTGTGAAATGCTACTTCACACAACATCCAAAGTGTTGAACCCGAAAGTAATTTTGTAATTTATTTTATTTTGAAATAAAATAACATTTTTTCCAACCACGAATAATTCGGAATGTATTTTTCCACAAAAATAAACTCCGAATTAATTCAGGACATCCTGACTAAACATCAATTAGTAGTCAGTGTGACCTCCTCCGTTTCTCAGTAACATATTGACGCGTCTATACATTGAAACAATAAAGTGATTGATTTTTTCTTGAGCAGTATTATCCATCCATCTTCTGCTGCAGCTATTACCTGCAGTTTGGGGTGGGTTATTGCTGTTGTGAACTACTCTAGAAACAAAATCCCACATGTTTTCAATGGGATTCTGATCAGGCGAATTAGGTGGCCAGTATAGTCGGTAATTTGCCCTTGTTCTTGAACCATTCTTGCTCGATGAAGTCAGGCGTCACCGTAGATGAAGTTGAAATTTTCACTCAATTGTTTTGTAATGGATGAACAATGGGCCTGATAACATTTTCAATATAAACTCGACTTGTCATGTTATCACGTATAGGAATTAATGACGTTCGGCGATTAAACATGATGCCCCCAAAAACATTACTGTCCCTTCTTGATAGGGAGCAACCCCTCGAGCAAAATTTAGACTTTGTTGAAGACCCTGTTTCTCTCAAGACCCTTTGTCTTAGGGAAGTATAAAATAAAAACAGTGTTCAAGCCCACCAAGAAAATACAACAAAGCCTTACATCTGCGAAAGACAAAAAAGATCCACTATCAGCTGCGGGGGTATATTGTATATGATATACCCCCAATGGAGAAGTTTATATCGGTACCACCAACAGATCCATAGGTACAAAGCTGAATGAAAATAGGAGAAACTGTAGATTAGGTCAAATAGATAAATCGGCAGTAACGGAACACGCGCTTAGTGAAGGAGATCACAGGATATTGTTTGAAGATGTGAATGGATACATGGATACAGCAGTCTACTTGTATGGGAAGCCATAGAAATCCATAAAAATACAGAGAACTACAACAGAAAAGATAAGGCGGTAACGCTTAACCGGATTTGGAATCCCATACTCAAAAATGCTAAAGTGGCAACACCACAATGCAATGTTACGGCTCTTAGAGACGAAAGGTCACTCATTAATAAGTCAAGTATTAATACCGTAACCAATAACAACCCGCTAACAGGTACGGCAGCAATAGATACTTCATTAACAGGAGGTTAAGTGGTAGAACAAACCTGTAGTGTTCTACACTGCAGTTTTGAACTTCGCCTTTTGGATGTTATACTGTATTTCACCCAATAAAGACCATTATTATTATTATTATTATTATTATTATTATTATTATTATTATTATTATTATTCAAAGTCACATTTACAATTTTCGGTGGTGTTTAATGTTTTGTATAATGAAGAACAGTGAGGAATTGTGTGTTCCTGACGATATTGAAGAGGCTGCAAAAAGAGCTTCAATTGAATTGTTTCCAAAAAAATCGGCTCAGAAAATTGTGTTAAAAATACTTTCAACACTAGTGTTAAAAATACTTTTAACACTAGTATTAACAATATATTGAGCATGCTACTTTGTAAAAATCATCTTTTAATACTATTGGCAACCGTTAAAAATGTCACTTTTAATGACAGTTGAACAAAAAAGCAATTTAGGCTTCCACTTTACAAAAATGAATAACTAAAATTTAGCTCACCACATTCTGCATGAGTTTCAATGTAGCAGATTTCAATAGCATTCCTGTTGACATCAAAGATGAGCCTTTAGAAATAATGTAAAAAGCAGACAAAAATACTGCTACAATTTTCTCTGGTCCTTGGTATGATTCTAAAAGGAAATAAAGCCAAGGTTGTATCGTAGCTAGGCTTCTGTACACCTGTGATGAGGCCTCAATGAATAGATATATTTTACCCTGAAAATAAAGTAAGTTATATAACAAGTTTACAGGTACATGTTGCGAGTAGAATATATATAAATAATACAGTGAACCCCATGTAATCCGACGCACCCTGTATCCGATATAGTTCTCGTGATTTGACGGATTACAACGAACTCTTTTTCAAAATTTTCCGAACTACAAGGGGTCTGTGACAGTACTCTATAATATTACAAATTCGATAATGAGTCACCACCTTGCAAAACGGATTTCGAATTACTGTGGGTCTATTGTTATTCTACTCTAATGAAGGCTGACTGAAGGAATCTACCTTATAAAATTTTAAGATCTTCGTTTATGAACTCAATAAAGGATAAAGTTTTTTTAACATCAAGTACAGATATTGACCATCTCAAACAAAAAGTAAGAGATGCATGTATTAGTATTACACCTATTATTACACCACAGAAATTGTCTGGATCGACAACTTATGTGCATTCAACAAAGAGGTCATCAATTCGATCATTTAATGTAGATTGCCACGTAGCTTTGATTTTCCATATTAGTTTCATTTTTTCCAAAAGTTCATGAAAAAACAAATGATTTTTCTGTTTGTGATTGTTGTCACTGATGATGGTGGTTATTTTAAATGAAACGCTATAAAAATATAAAATGGGATATACCCTTGGTCTTTATCAATATCTGTATCAAAAAAGACAGGTCCGTATTTAAAAAACAAGTTGATGGTGGCCATATTGACACGAAAAGTTTTATCGAATATTTATTATTACATTGTCATAGTAGACTTCGAATACAATAACATTTTATTCTTCCATTTTTTGATATTCTCTGAAATAACAATTCCTTTCGGAAAAAAACGAAAAACAGCATTTTTGATTTTCCCCGAATAACTCGAGAAGGGCGAGAGTCCTCGTAAATTTTCTTCGACCATTGTATTGTCGCAATGACAGTTACCTTTATCACCCATTTAAGTAATGTTACCACACATGATAAAAGAAACAGTCCTTTTTTTCAGGAAATATCTTTCTGGTTATTTTCTATATTTTATTATCTATATTTGCTACTGTATTTGATTTTTCTAGATCTTAGTTTTCTTATATTTCATATTTTCAGGTTTCTTCTAGGTATATGTATATGTTTAGAAAAATAACTATTTTTTGTTTATATCACCTGCCTGAATGTTCTACCGGTATGCCCTGAGTACGAGCTGGGTTTACTATGTATGTAGATGTTCAATGATTAAATTTGATTCACCAAAAATTCGTTTGTGTAGATTTGTAAAATTCCACTTGTCGGTTTTTGTAATTTCAGTTTTTTTATCATCCATTATTTCTGTGTATTGTTTTGCTTTCTCTACTTCTTTACCGAGAGAGCATTTGTTCTTATGACCTTTTTTTCATATCTTTTCGTGGCATTTGCCTTTTCTTATAACTTATCATTAATTAGACTGAATCTTTTGAAGTAGAGGACTCCGTTAGAACTCTAGATATTTCTATTAATCTACTAGCTTATACTCTGATTTCATGTTTTTTATTTCTCAAAAAATGCAATGTTCACCAAAGCTTTGTCAATAAAAGTTATTATATAACAGTTATTATTTTTTCTTCTCTTGTTTATTTTACCCCAATAACTTAACCATGGTGGAATAAAAACCAAAAGGTTTCACACGTTATTAAGTAATGTGACAAATAAGTTGCTTTTCATTGCCTTCTGCCATCTGCCTGCAACTGCAGGAAGCTTTCCAAGTGAAGCGACAAAAATGTAACCAACTTGAAATCTGGTTTGTTAAAATACACTCGAAAAGTCTAATTAAAAGTAGAGTTGGTATAAGTCTTTTTATAATGTGTATTTTATCATCCAGAATATCTCAAGTAACTTGACTATAATGGAATAAAAACCGTTTTCTTCACTTATTATTTTCAGTAATGTGACAAATTAGCTGTTTTCTTTTCTCATTGTCTTCTACAATTGCAGAGATAGAAATCGCTTCACTAAGCTTTCAAAGTGAAGCGACAAAACATCTATTTTTTATAAAGTATTAGGTAAAAAAATATTTTAATGTGAGATTTCCACTTGACGGTATACAAAACCGCGACACGTTTTTCCCTATACAATAGCATCTTCAGGTGTTACAATAGCGAATAAAAAAATTCTGTGTCGAATCTGAGCCATAGAATTTGTATAGTCAGTAATGTGATGCCTGAAGATGCTATTGTATAGTGAAACATGTGTCTCAGTTTTGACAATATAACCTTTTCGATGGTCGAATTAATTACAGATGTTTTTGGGTGATATTTTATCATAAGTCTATGAATCAATAACAAAACCAAATTCAAAAAATTTGACAAATAAAATGAGTGGCCACTAGAATGAGAAATGTCTAATTTCAATTCTTAGGATGTCAAACCAAAGAGAATGGTATATATGGAGTAAAGGCTCAGTAACATATTTTTAAATTCCAACAGAAGTAGAAACTCTCAAAACGCCTAGCATCAGATACGTATTTTTGATTTGCTTTTATCAGCAGTCAAAACTCCTTTATATTGACCTTCAACTCACTTTGCGAATCATATACATTAGAAGATGAAAGAGTGACAAATTGGTATGCCTTTCATCAAACAAAATTGTTAACATAATTAATAGACTACATGAAGAAAATCTAGAAGTTTAAAAATAAACTTGCGAACCCTAAAGGAAAATTATCTAATATTTAATAATTTTTAAAGAATTAGGAGCTGCACTCTATGCTATAAAAAAAGTAGAAGCTGCATTTTGTTTGAACAATTCAACTACCGGAATATCCATTTCTGTTTTCACGAACTTTGATTATTCTTTCTATAGCCAGTTTTCTTAGACAATATCTTGATAATAGAGCAATGAGGAACCTGAAGTGCTCAATTTATGGAGATGCAAAAGAAAAAATGAAATCTCTTAAAAATTAACCCCTGCTCTAGTCATTCTGGTAAAACGATTGATTCAAGGTATCCAGGTATGATAGGTTTGTTCTGGTTCTACCTCCCGAAACTGTTTGTAAACTGCGCAAGACACGATGCGTACAAACAAAAAATCTCACAGTCCGAAATAGTCTCGGACACTTGTTTAAACCAGAACGCTTTTGAGCAGACCACTGTGCCACCTATCGTATCAATAAAGAGATGAAGACGAGAATATACTATTGATCATATCCATTTTGTTATGTAGCGTATCCTTATAGTCCGATGAAATGTTATCTACCCTCAATCATCAGTTATTCAAAACAAATAAATGAAAAAATATCCTAGCAAATAGCCCAAACAAATTTCTACTTGAATGCGCATGAGCAACGGGAACAGTTCTCAACAGTTCAGCCTCGAGAGCAAGAACGATTCGGGACGGTTCAAAACAGTTTAGGATCATTTCGCAGTCGAAACCAGAACAGAGGATTCATCAGCACGAAATTATCCTGAATAAACCAGAACGCTCTGTATCAACTGCGCATGATCCTGACGTCCTAGAACCTGAATTTCGTAGAACCAGAACAAAGCTGATATTATCATCTCCAGTTCTGCCACATTCACATTCACAGAGTTTGAGTAATTCTGGTTAATTTACTGTTATTGATATATGTTATTACGATTATTCTACATCACTTCAAGTTGGACAAACACAAAAATGGAAGACAGAAATAGAAAAACCACTACATATACTAATAATCATAAAACTAAAATCTACCATATAAGTACGTACAACCTGGCAAACTTTAGGAAAAAAGTTGACAAAACAAATCATCTAAGGCTGGTAATGAAAATATTAACTACAAAACAGTAACAGCCAAAGTACAAATGAACAGTCTTATATCACAGCATTAAGACAAACATGGAAGTTGATGTGAAGAATAGCAAAGCAAAATAAATTAATATTAAGAGTAGAGACTTAAAATGCAAAAGAATAGTTGAAAACAGTTGATAATTATGAAAAAATAAATACAGGAGGAATGAACTGCGGGAGGAGTGCAAGACTGAATGAAAAAAATGACTGTAAGAGAAATGAAATCCTTAACTATGACTTGACTATGATGATCCCAAAGGCCTGAAGGAGCAAAAAGATGAAGACGAGTGATCATAAATTCCCCTTTATTTCAATGGAAACTGTATTAATTGTTATACTACATAAAAAAGTGAAAATAATAAACAATATTAGGTTATATACTATATTCTCAAAAATATGACCATTGTCAAAATAATTCTTAACATACCCTTTTCTTGAATTCCAGCACTCTTTCTGGCAGCATGGTGAAGAATATTTTTATTGCCACAGTTATCAGTTTCAAAGTGAAATCAGTGACAGTCACAATCCACAATAAATTCCAAACTGATAAAGGGTGAACAAAATTTCTTATCAAAATCAAGTTCAAAATGATGTTAAAATTCTGGATATCAGAAAATTCATAATGTATAAATATCAAACACACCAAAATATATAATAACTCTACTGCCAATGCACGAATACTCCTTCTATTCCTCTTGATTGCTTCTTTTTTCACTGCTGAATTAGAATGAGCAAATGTAATGAAGAGAATTATTATAATAAATATTCCTTGGTGATAATCATACAAACATTTCGCGAGCAGTATTAGAATAAATGGAACATATTTCAACAAAACTATGATCAACTGTTGAGCCTCAATTACAGTTTGCATTCTGTCAGGATCATCTGAGTTGTTGTTGTCGGCATTATTGGGATTCTCTAACACATTTGGATTGACAATTTCTTGAACAACATTATCTTCTGCAGAACCTGAGACATCTAAGTTGATATAGAAACTATCGTTTGCTGAGTCATTAAGTGAATGGCTAGGCACATTTAAATCAGATTGGGGCCTGTTCAAAAAACTTGTAACACCAGCATTAACATTGCGAGCAGTTTCTACTAAAGGTTCTATCTCTCTTATCACATTTGTTAAACTATCTCTTAGGTGTCTGGCTCCTTCCACAGTTCTATGGAAGGATGCAGGTGCCGATAAAGAAGACAGAGTGCTACTTGAATGAGAATCAAAAAATGTTCTTATTTGTGGTGATGTCAACTCTTCAGAATGGCTGCGATTAAATTGATGATTTGTGTTACTATCATTTTGATTGTGTGCCATATTTATTAAATTCACCAATAATCATTTCAGTCTTTCAAAATTGTGTTCCTTCTGACAA